>VZTH01017137.1:0-21496 GCA_013397815.1 Aleadryas rufinucha | reverse complement strand
GCCCCATCCCCAGCCCCAGCCCAGGCTCCTGCCTCCCACACGGGTCAGCAGAGCCCTGAGCCGCCTGGAGCTTCAGCTCATCCCCTCATCAGCTTTCAAGGGACAGCTTCACCACTGCCCCACTGCAGACGAAAAGGGGAGACGTTTTAAGGAACACAAAAATAGCAGAGCTCTCAGGGGTTGTTGGGCAGGAAGGGAGAAGGCCAGAGCCAGGACACGGCAGCTGGACGCTGGGCTCAGGCCGGTCCCCAGGACCCATATGACTGTACAGCTGCCATGGTGAGTGATCATCCCCTGCGCTGAGGTCAGCTCTGCCCCCGGGCTAAGTAAGTGAAAATAAATGGTTTAGAAGATAAAAGGTCTTTTAAAAAATTTATTTGTCTTGTCGCGATGTCAAAACTGTAATGGGAAGAGACTGGAGGCAGCGATAGGTCGGGTAAATGGGAAACAGCCATCCTGATGGCTCAGCACAATAAGTTACAAAGCAGATCCCAGCTCATGCGGGATTTGGGGCTGAGCTGCACCGACAGACAAACCCTTGCACGCACCTGTTCCTGGGAAGGAAAGCAGCTTGGAAATACACGTGGAAAATTTGTGGGAGTACAGCGATATTTCACAAATCCAAATTGCTGTTTGGACTACATCTCTTATCTTTCTCGCAGATAAATTCTGAGCCTTGCAGCCACAATGAGTTTAGTTTTTTACTCCTGCTCTTCCCAGGAGAGGCATCAAAATTGATTTAAACTGTTCCAGGAAGGGAGAGGGTTAATCAGATTTCCCAAGGCAGCTTGCTGTTAAGGTGCCAGAAATACTGAGGGGAAAGAATGACTTGCTAAAGATGGGACAATGGCACTGGTATTTTGCATTTGTTTCCAGGCTTTCAGATAGAACAAATGGGAGTCATTAGTGAAATGAGTTTAGGGAGTTCTAAATTAGCTGTCAGGCTGCCAAGCCCGGAGAAGTGCTATGTCAGCCATTAATTCTGGAGAGCACTGGATTACCCAAACCTAGGAAGGAATCCTGCAAAATTCGGAGTCAATTAAAGGAGGCTATTTTGCTATAATAATATTTTCCACACGTATTACACCTCCTCATGGAACGGAGCCCACTCCTACCACAAACGAAATCTCTGGCAGGATGGAGCGTGGCTGATGTCTAGACAGCTGTAATGCGCTCTCCGTGGGCAGCTCCGCTGGCATCCCAGGGAGGCTCCAGCTCGAGCAGAGGGCACAGGGGGCTGCAGGCACATCACCCGGCCGGAGCGGCCCCAGACACCCCCTTGCCTCAGCTCCTGGCTGCCTGTAGCACCCAAGGGTCACATCTGCGTGGGGCCTGACGCCTGTCCCCAGAGCGCCCGCGGCGTGTGGAGGTCACTCCCGGCACCGTGTCACACCCCCTCTTCCATCCCCTTCCCTCCTCGGTCCCCCTGACCCCGCTGACAGACCCAGGCTCTGCTAAGCCCCGAAACCTCCTGAGTTCTGAGCTGAACCCCGCTGAGCCCCGGGGAGCCTTCAGGGGGCTGTCACTGCCCCGTGCCCAGGGCCGGGATGCTGATGTCCCACCTGTGCCCGTGCACAGCGTGCCCTCACACGGAGCCTCCACGCCGCAGACTAGAGAGCTCATCAGTGGGAAGGTTTATAAAGCAGAGGGTTTGTAACCTCCTGGGGGACCCGGGAGTGTCTTTTAAACTGTGATGGGACGGATCCGTGGGCAAAACACCACCTGGAACGTGCCGATTAGTGATGCACCCGCACCCCACAGCCCAGCCTGCGGACACCCAAACGCCCCCGCAGATTAAAGTTCCCTCCACCGAGAGGAGCAAAGGGCTCTCACACCTCTCCGCTGATGGCTATCACCGCTCAGCGCCCCGCAGGACAGCAGTAGCTGGGGACAAATTAAACCAAAAATCCCATGGCTGTGAAATACAAATGAGGCAAGAAATGCCTTCACCCAACCAAGAGAGCTCTGTCTCCCCAACTGCGCCGGATACACAGATCGTGAACAAACAGGATAGAATGTCTTCTGCCTTTTGTGAAATGAAAATAAATGAAAGGATCTAAGGTTTCAGGTCACTGATCCCTCTCTTCCCTATCTGTACCATTTATCGGAGGTAGAATAAAAAGGTACCAGGTCCTTTTTTTTTTTTTTTTTTTTGTCAGCACTTTAATGGTTGTTTTTTCTCCTTCATCCTTTCATTTTCTGAATGAAAGGACCACTTAGGAACCTGTAAAGTAATAATAAGCTTATAACAGGAATATTGTTTTTCTGGGCCAGTGCAAACTCTTTCTGAATAGGTTGAAGAGATTAAAGTAAAAATGCAATTTGTAAATAGATCAGTCCTTTAATTAGTTTATAGTCTGTTAAGAGATAATATTTTGCTCACATAGATCATCTGTTATCTAAAGATCTCAGAGCACTTTAGGAACATCAATTAAGCCTTAAAAAAAAAAACAACCTTGGGAGATAGGTAAGTGTATTTAGATTAATTAGTGTTGCTGTGAGCAGCAGGCATTATTATTAGATTTAATTTAGTCCAATAATTGACTTATCTGTTAATGGATTCTAATTCATCTGAGAAGGGATCAAACCCATCTGATTAAAAGGATTACATCGACTCAATTAATTCTATTAACTGACTTAATTTGCCATTTAATAATCTGACACACGGGGCCAGATCTTGGCCCCAAAGAATGCATAAACCAAAAATTACACACCAGAATTATGATGACAGCAGAATTATGCATTGCAGAGCATGCGTTCATGCACTTTGCCTTGCACACGGCATTCGCACACCTGGATAAAAGAGTCGAGGGGGATCCCTCCGGCCGAATCCCCCCGGCCCTGCAGCATCATCGCTCCCTGAGCTAGGGCTGGCTGCTCACTCTGCTCTGCCGGGGGTGGCTGCTTGGAAAGGAGCAATTCCCTGCCTCAGATCTGCCACCTCCCCTCTGTTCTGGGCATCCTCTGCAGCCAAGAGGTGAGAGAAGTTTTACACAAGTCAATAAAACCTTGCAATAAAAGTAACCTCCCTTCAAAGGCAGGACAACCCTCCCCATTTGGAAGCTGGGTATGTGCAAAAAAAAAAAAAAAAGGCATCTGGACACTGTTGTGAATGTAAGGGAAGACGGAAAAGAGGTGCTAAAGCATTATTTGTCCCCCTATCCTTGAAACAGGCTGGTGCTAATGGGCTGGTGATGAGCACCATGGACCTCCGCGCTGACAGAGCTTCCCACGCGAACGCCGAGCCCGCGGGGCCCTCGCCTGATGTCCCCTTCCCTCACCGGGACCGGGCTGCTGAGGGAATTCACGGCTGGAGCCAGCTCCCGGCCGCCTTTTCCCACATCTCCTGCCTCTTCTCAGACATTTCTCAGACTTGCTTGTCCCCCCAGAGCCTTGCCCAAGCTGCAGTCCTCGGGCCCCCAGCCCCTGGCCGTGCCCTCCCTCGGCAGGGCCGGGGCAGCCGGTGCCATGTGCGAGGGTGGCACGGCCGGGGAGCCGGCGGGCACCGGAGCGCAGCCCGGCTCCGTCACACCGTGCCAGCACGGAGGGGGGCCGAGAGGCACGGAGAGGGAGAGGGCAGGAGGACACGCAGCCATCTGCCCCCCGGGACGAGAGGTGTCCTCCTCCAGATGCAGACCTGACCGGCAAGACGGAGATGTGGATCAAAAGTTTGCAACTGTTGAGATCCCCAGACCCGGTTTAAGCCTCTCTCTGCTCTTGATCAAAGGTTACTCCATAATAATGCCTCAGGGGGAGGGGTTCCTGGCACATAATGAGCCCTGTGTCATTGCCTTTGTGTCCAGGTTCGGCTGTAACACAGATGGTTCTCACTCCAGTGACTCCGACATCTCTCCCCCCTCCATTATCCCAGCCAGGAGCTCACATCCCGGCCCGCCGTGTCCCACCTCGCTGTCTCCCCGATTATCATGCTCCGAGTGCTCCGTGCCAGGCAGGACCGGGAGCACATTTCCATAACCTTTCACGGGGCTGGGGCGAGGAGGCTCCGCAGCCGCGGTGGGTTTGGCGGGGAGGGAGCCGGGCGGGGTGTGCGGGGCGCTGGCCAGCAACCCCACGGCCGGAGCCCCCCGGCAGCCGGGAGCGGGGCCTGGAGGCGGGCAGGGACGGGGGCAGGAGCTCCCAGCCCGGGACCTCGGGCTCTGCCACGGCAGCACCGCCCTCGGCCACGAGCACGCTCCGCACGCGCGGATTTGTTGTTCAGACACGATTGCATATGTATGAAGGGGACAAGATGGGCTTTGACACATAAATTAGCACTTGTCAGCTGCTCCCGGGAACACTTCCCTGCTGCACCCACTGTAAATGCCGCCTTCTTTCACCGAGAGGAAAACTCCATCACGGCACCTGACAGCCACCGCGGGCAGGAGCCGTCCCCGGGCGGCGGCGGCAGCGCCCCGCGACTCCTTTACACATCAAACCTCGGGAGCATGAATGCAATAAGTGACACAATAATTAGCAGCCAAGTGGCACTTTTCACTCCTGTAATATCTGGAAATTTGGGAATGACAAAGGACAAGGCTGATGAGACCTCAGGGCAGGGCTTCCTCCGAGAGAGGGGCTGACTCCACGCCGGTGCCCCGGGGGTCGCTCCCACCTGCCGGGTGCTCCCCGGCCGTCCTGCTCCCCTGCTCCTGCACCCGCCGGCAGCGCTCAGCCTGTGCCTCGTCCGTCCTGAAGCTTCCCGAGGGAACAGCCGCTCCCGGATTCTGACCTGCCCCCCTCGCAGCTCACCTGCACCTCGGCAGCGCTGCAGCACACAGGCCCACACGAACGGTGCTGCCAGCAGACACACACACAGCTCTGCAGCAGCGCAGGAATGCACATCCCAGCACAAACAGGACCGGTGTTCTGAGCAGCCCCAAAATCCTCCCAACAGCCAAACTGAGCAACAGCTTCTCAGCCACAACCATCTCAAAACGAACCAGGATCACAGCATTTTTCGCAGCCCTGCCTCTAGCAGCATTTCCAGCACGTTGTTCGTGTGCAAATCACAAGGAGAACAGTTGAATGCGCTGCTAGCACACGACAAGTATTGTTTTTCCTGCAAGATCCACACGCTCAGAGATTCAGCTTGAGCCCTGGGATACTCTCAAAGCTCTCAAAGTCTAATTTCAGTTCAAACCAAATATCCCACCACCTGAAAAGATGAGAGTGCTTCATTCAAACACTGGATTCACCCACACACGAGCCCAAGAGTTCATGAGGAAAGGACTTCCCCAGACATCAATTAGGTATCATTTAAGAATTGCAGTCAACACACAGTGAGCTCATGGCTTGGGCAGAAAGACGTTCTTCTCTTCAACCACATACTGATAAACTGGGGCATGGCAGTACTGTGGGAACTGCCTGCAGCTGGGAGGCAGCTCCAGAAAAACAAATCTCATGTTCTTGACCTGGAAAGGGTTTTTCCTTTTATCTTGTTTTTTATTGCTCTTATTATTTTTCTCCCAAGAGGTTCTTAGCACAACATCCTGGATCAAAGCCTTTGACCTGAAGTCTGGGGGATCCCAGTAAATACTCTTACCATATTTATCTCCATCTTCTCCTTTGGCACTGATCCTCCTGCCGAGCACTTGGATGTGCTTCCCGCTTGTCCTGCTGTAGAGCTGATAGAGCCGGAGCTGCTTCCTGCTCACATCGTCCCTCGCTCGCGTCTGGTTCTCCACGTGTATCCGAAAATCCACGTTCTCCTCAGCAGCAAACATCTGGGAGGGGTGGGAGTGGGGAGAGAGAACAGGACAGACCATGAACACAACAAGGCTCTCGGGCAGAGGGCCTGCACCAGCCTGCCAAGGGCACGTGGCATTGGAGGGCTCCGATGTGGCTGCCCTCCACGACCTGTCCATCTGTGATCTGCGGAGCATTTGCACCACAGCAGCCACACTGTCCACTCCAAACTCACAGAGGAGCAACATTTTGGTGGCAGAATCCCTTTACAGGACAATAAATCACTTAGAAACGTGGCCTGCAAGCAAAAGTGTTCTGATGTATCAGTGTGGGGAGGGAACTGGCAATGAAAATGAAAAAGGTCAATAAATCCTTGTTCAGATCCATTCCAGACTAAAACACATAAAGAAAGTGGCCACAACACACCAAAGAGCCCCACTTCAGCCTCCTGCACATCACCTCATGCCAGCAAATACTGTGGGGCCTGAAAGTCAAAACCTCAGTAGAACTTTGTCGCATTCTCAGCTCTCGAGGGGACACCCAGGCCTGCAGCAGGAGGAGAACTTCAGGCAGGCAGTGCTGCTCAGCACCACACCTCCAGAAAGCACCCTGAGCCAAAGGCCACCTTCAGCACAGCAGCAACAGCAGCGAGTTCACAGCGATGCTGCGGGATCGCCTTCGGTGCTGTTACTAAAAACTGCGATCTTGCTATCTGACTTTTTGGAGAAATGGGATTTAGCTCTGCTTTTGCTGTCAGAAGCCCACAGGGAGCTGAAGGCACAGGCACTCAGGGCAAAGGGAGGCTCAGGGCAATGCTGGGACATTCACAGCGATGTCAGAGGTGACACACAGGGGTCACAGTGTTCCCCACTCTCAGAGAACACAGCCAGGAGCTGTGACCCAGCGCTGAGGATGTGAGAGGAGGAGCAGCCTGGCCCCTGGCCAGAGGGCAGGGCAGGATGCTGACAGAGCTCTGCTCAGCACAGAGCTGGGCTCTGCTCACCCCACACTCCCCAGGTACCACGGCTACACCTGAGCTCAGCACTTGGCTTTGGACAGAAATAATAATAATTCTTTTTTCCTTCCTACATCTTTTCTCATTTTCTTTTCAAATGCCATTGTTGCAAAGGATGCTAAACTACCAAACCCAGAGATGTTCCACTCATGCTGACAGTCTGCCTTGTGCCCACAAAGCAAGGCTATTTGCAGTTAAAATTCTGGCTCCATCATTTTAAGATTTAAAACAGATTTTAAATCAAGATGACGTCGTTACATTGCTTTCACCACATGTTAATGAATTTCACATTTTTCTAGGAAAAAAACAAAACAGGTGGGATTTGAAGTGGGGGGAAGGGCAGGTTGCTTTGCTTTTTTGGAAACTCCCAACAGAAAAGGCAATCTGTTTTCCAAAACACGTTTTAATTCTCTTCTGATTGTCTCTGGAGCACTCCCACTGCAGAGGCCCCAGCCCGTGGCTGCAGTGCCTCGGTGGGCCCGGGAGCACCCCGGAGCATCCTGCACCGTGCTCAGCTCCAGCATGTCACCAACACTCCTGGGCTCCTCTGTCACCACTGTCCTGTCTGCGATCAGCCAACTGAGTGCTCCTTCCCTTTGCAAGGAGGGCACCAGCAGCACAGGGGGTGGCATCTGCTTCTCCCCCATCCAAGGAGCTGGCTGGCATCACCCTCAGCCAAGCCCTGAAGCAGCTGCTGCAGGGATCAGCAGGTGATGCTGACCCCAAAAGAGTCAGCCCAGTGTGCATCACTCCATCCCTTCCCTGGGAAGAGGCCCAGCTCTGAGCCAGGGCAAGGATCCTGGAAGAGGAACCCTCTCCAGGTTCCTCTTGCAGCTGACCTGTCCCCTGGCCAGAAGCCACGGTCCGCAGCAGCAGTGAAACCACCCAGATTCAGCCTCCTGCTCAAAGATAAGCTCACACTTAACCACTCTGTGGAAACAGGATGCTCTGCTGGACTGTGGCCAAGGGGAATTAACTGTGCCAGCCTGGGCTGCATCTGGCCTGCAGCAGAGAATATCGATACCCAAAAATAAAATTTCATTTGGTGTTGATTTCATGAGATAAAACCTATTTGATCATTGCTAAAATCCACTCTCACAGGACCCCTTCCCTACAGGGTGCACTCCCTCGAGCAGCAAACCTCCCTGAGATAAGAAAGTCCATGTATATATACCATTAGAGAGACTCTTCTATAAATCTCAAAAAATTGGTAACATATGTCTCCTTTGGCAGCTGATTGCCAACACTCAGTCAAGGAGGTCACCTGAAACCAAGCACATCCACCCCCAAACACACTCAAATGCAGCAATGTCTTCAAGTCCCTTAGACTAGAGGGCTTTCACTCCTGCTCACCAAAGCAAGTTTTCCTTTTTTATTCTCACTGTAGAAATGCTGTTACTGCACATACACAAAATGAGAGCCTTTTCTTGCCCTTGAGGCTCTCCACCCACACCTCCACTGCAGGCAGCCAGACAGACTCTGGGCCCAGAGCTCCACACGACAGGTCCCTCAGGGGAAGGGCTGCTGGCACCGCCTGGCTCCTGAGCAGCACTGTGGGACACCCTCTGGGACAGGAGACAGGGCTCCTCCAGGGGTTTGGGGCTGCATTATGGTCTGCCTGGCATCTATCCAGCTGGTGTGGGCACTGTCTGTGCACGCCAGCTTCGGCATCTCAGGGTAGCGGTTTCATATAACTCCATCTCATTCTTTGGCAACGATTTATAACCTGCAAAATCCCAGTTGTTAAATCAGGGCATTGAATTTGATTTCATTTTCACTCTTCCTCTCTTTTTCTTTTCCATCAGTTCCTTAAATTCCTTATCCATTTATTATTTATTTGTCATTACCCCTTTCAGTGATAATACACAGCTACAAATAGAGTTGGCAATACAGAGTTTATGCAAGGGAATAAACA
This sequence comes from Aleadryas rufinucha, assembly GCA_013397815.1. Lineage (NCBI taxonomy): Eukaryota > Metazoa > Chordata > Aves > Passeriformes > Aleadryas > Aleadryas rufinucha. Next base: position 12,881 of record VZTH01017137.1, on the reverse strand, counting down.
GCATTCCTTTTAAAAGCAACCATCACCTCAAGCCACAGAAGCAACAGAAATGCCTCACTCCTGAAGAGAAGCTGCTCTCCCTTGTCTGTTGTGCTTGCCCAACCATTCGAGGTGGAGCATCCAGTCCCACCTCTCCCAACAGCCAAAGGAACCACAAGCGACATCTGTCTTCTAGCGAGTCCACAACGGGAGATTTTCACGTGCTTTTGTGCCAAATGACTCTCAAATAAGAGTGGATTTCATTTTAAATGGCTTTACAACGATCCTTCAGCTTAAAGAATGACTCCCCTCTTTGTTAAATCCCAGGCGGAGGGTGAGGGAAAGACCATTCTGCTGATGCAGCCGGAGGTTTCACTGTGCATTAATCCAGGAGAAGCTCAGGAACGGCAAAAGCCTCGAGCAGCAGCGCTGGGATGTCAGCCCTGCTCAGGCTCGTGCCCCTCTCTGCTCCCACAGATGCCTCCTGTGAATGGAGCAGTCCCGGCCCCGCCAAGGTCAATGAAACCCCGGCCGTGCCAAGCCACGTTTACGGGATTTGGCTTCCCACCCACCCAACCTCCACGCACTTCGCATTTTCTATTTTGGGCTTTCCAGTAACAGGGGATGTTAATCTGTTATTGTTCATGTCATAAAGCGTTACAGCATGAGATGTCCAAGGCCCACGGCGTGGCCAAGTTAGCTGGGAGCTGGGCTTCAGAATTTCCTGGTGTTTTGCTATTTATGCTGCAGAGCGCTCAGCAGAGAGCAGACCATATGTCATTCCCCCAGCTGAACCAGGAATACAAAATCCCTCTCGCTGAGGGCCGTACCGATTGCAAAAGATAAACAAATCAGGCTATTCAAAGTCCTCTCAAACCCCATCTGATAAGCAGGAAATACTCATTACCTTTCAGCCATCAAATCAACCTAATATTAATGATTTTCTCCGTGACCTTCTACACACATGAAAGTTAACTCAATCAGGTCAACAAGAGGATATCCAAGACAGATCTCTCTCAAGCCCTCACAGGCAAGTAACAAACCACTTCGCTTCCATGACTTTGGCAAAATTCCTGTATGCAAATCACAGCAGGATTTGCTAGCTCCCCAGGACAGCCACCCTCGGCACAGAGTGAAACACAATGCACTCCTTTAAACTCTGTTAACTGCAAAGTCAGTCCATCACCAGGGTACTGTTACCTTCGTGTTACAGAACCTAGTCCGGAGCCAGCCAGGAGTGGGTGAGCACTGCTTGGGTGTAGTCCCTTCTCTGGGTTCAGGAGCACGTTTGTGCTGCTCCTTGCAATGCATTTGGGCTATTCCCTTCCCCTCTGCTCTCTTCCCAACCTCCACTTCCCCATGCAGGGGCGGGAAGAAAGCCAAGAGCAGCCCAGCTCCACCTCCCCTTGTCACAGAGTGCCAAGCTCTCCCTTGGCATGGCCCATGCAGGAGATGTCATGGAGAAAACCCCAGAGCTCTCCCTGTTCCTTCCCAGATACGCTCTGGAACCGAGCCCCTCATTTCTGTGACTTGAGCATTTCCAAGTTGCTGCAGAAGGTGAAATTCAGGGAAGTTTGCTCTTTGTTCAATGCGCTCTGAAGTGAAGTGCGTGTAGGGATGGAGCTGGAAAGGAGAAGGAAATGGGGTGATGAGGGGGTCAAGCCTGCCCATCCCTTTGGATTCCAGAAATGTTAAACAAGGCCCAAGGAGAACACATTTCCAGGGCTTGGAAAAGGGGACATAGAGCTCCGTGAGGTGACACATCCTTGGATCCAAAAGCCGCTCTGCAAGTGAAGCCTCCTTTCCTCCAGAGAGCTGCCTTGTGCACTCAGAGAGGCACAGATGGAATCTCCTCAGGCAGTGTCAGACCTCTGCTCCCTCTGAAACACACAACCCCTGGGAAATGCAGCCGTCACTCAGCCCCACTCCCCAGCAGCTGCCCACGCCGTGCACCGCTGCAGGAGCCACGCATCCGCCGGCCCTGGGAGGGCAGGCACAGCGTCACCGAGCCTGGTGTGGAACCAGGAGGGAGGCAGGAGGGAGTGCCAAAAACTGGAACCTGAGAGTTTGAGGAAATGAATGTTTTATGGCCCATCAGTCAGTATTTGACCATTTTCTAGAGAAAGATGACGCCACCTTCAAGAAAACTCAGTTTCTCCTCTTGGTGATGGAATGAGCCGTAGCCAGAACTGTGAAAATGCCCCATTTGTGATACGGTGACACTCCAAACTTGTTGCACCCTGGGAAATGGTTAATCCTGGGGAAGAGCAGGGTTTCAGCCCTGATGAATGACTTTCAGAGGCCCAGCTGGAGGCAGGAGGGTGCTTGCAGCCAGCGCTGCCCACGGCACAGCCCAGCACCAGAGCGCTGCTGAGGTGCTGCGAGGCAGCTCCCAGAGGGGCTCCAACACCCCCAGCTCTCACCTCCCCCTGCCCCTGCCCGTTCCCAGCCGCTCAGAACAGGTCTCTGCAGCAGCCCCCAGGTCACACACACCATTAACATCATCACCCTGAGCAGCAGCAGCTCAGCCGCCCGCACGAGGCAGCCCCGGTGCCCCTGAGCTGTGCCCTGGTGCTGCAGCACCAGAGGGGCCCAGACTGAGCCCCCTCCCGGCACCCAAAGGCAGCTCCTTCCCAGTGGGACCAGTTCCTGCTACCTGTGTTGACCACAGCAAGCCAACCCCAGGCACCTCAGCTGAGGGAGATGTGCAGGATGCCACGGCTTGCCACGGGCTCTTGACAGTTTGAGTCTCCAGAAATACAATTCAGACCTTAACTCTTTTTCTTATTTTTCTCCAGTTGTGATATATTATTATTATTATTATTATTATTATTATTATTATTAGTTAAGGGCTGGAATTATTTTACCACAGCAATCCATCAGGCAAGGAGCAGGCAGGGCTTTTTCTTTCTTCCTTTCTTTCTTTGTCTTCTTTTTCTTTTTTAATGCTTGTTATATCTCTGCTACATACTTCCTCTCCACACAGAAATATCCCTTCAAAGCTTGATATTATTGAGCAGCTTTCAACCATGCCCAGCAGAGCCATGTATTCTCTGCGTTTGTCCGGCCTTTGTTTCTAGGAATGAAATACCAATGGCTGAACAGTGTGACTTCGTTTCACTCCTTCATTCCAATACTTGTTCTATTTCTATCCCACTGGGTCAAACTCACCTATTGTGAGACCTCACCGATTTCAATTACATCAGGGATTAATTTGTTCCATTGCGTTGAAGCTGTTAATACAACCCTGGCTGGCTCCAGACGAGAAAAGGCACGGTGGGACCTCCCTCGCAGGCAGTGTGCTTAACAGCAGTCTTGATCTTCAGTTTTGTTCGGCGGTGGGGTGGGTTTTTTCTTCCCTCTGTGCCCCTTTGCCCCTCTTTTCACAACCTTCCCCTTCCTTTCTAAATTGCCCTTATCAGAACTGGGTGGTCCTGGCTTGCACCGTGCCTGGCCAGGGGTTGCCTCCCGGAGCCGCCGCTGGGGCTCGCGAGGGAGGTCGGTGCTGGAAGGTCCGACCTGAGCCACACCGACCTGGCCACTGCAGCTCAGGCCCCTCCTCTGCCCTGGGACCATCTGGGATGGTCACTGCAGGTCCCCTGAACCACTCCGACCACTGCAGGTCCCCTGAGCCACACCGACCTGGCCACTGCAGCTCGGGCCCCTCCTCTGCCCTGGGATCATCTGGGATGGTCACTGCAGGTCCCCTGAACCACTCCGACCACTGCAGGTCCCCTGAGCCACACCAACCTGGCCACTGCAGCTCGGGCCCCTCCTCGGCCCTGGGACCATCTGGGAGGGTCACTGCAGGTCCCCTGAACCACACCGACCTGGCCACTGCAGCTCGGGCCCTCCCCTGCCCCAGGAGCATCTAGGACGGTCACTGCAGGTCCCCACGTGCTCCAAGGCATCTGCAGGTGCTCCCTTCTGCAGCTCTGGCCAAGGTCTCGAGGGGGAGATGGAGGTGCTGGAACATGGATGTGGACACACCGAAATGCACATTTACCGAGGGGCTCTGGCTGTCCTGTCCAGGCTTCCCAAACCGGGACACAGCAGCACAACAAGGCTTTGAAATGCTGCCCTGTGGTCTCACAGGACACCTGTGATACCAGCAATCTCAGCAAGCCTGCCTCAAACTTGTGCTTATTCAGGTGATCCTGTCTCAGGAAGAGACGCTGGGGCAGGGAGACTCTGCCCACGTGGGTGCAGAGCAGTTCAGCTCTGCCTGAGCGCTACAACTCCCACAAAATCCACTCCTTTCCATTAAAAAAAAAAAATCCAACCATATCTTAGCAAACTGAGTTTTTAGGAAACAGTGATGGTTCCAGAACAATAAGAACAAGAGTTTCAAAAGGTAAGTCGGAGGAAAAATAGAGGATATGAAAATCAAACAACTCATCCAACAGATTTCTCCCTTGCTTACTGGAATTCATTACATTTCCATGGTGATTTCATGAGGACACCTCAGGCTTCCACAGGGCAGCTCTGTACAGCCTGGGCTGCAGGAGCTGCAAAGGTGAATTCTGGAGCTGTCAGACTCACCAGACAGACAGAAGCTGGACAGGCTGTGTTCCAGGGCTCCAAATCTGTGCCTGTGTTCACAGGAATAAGCTGGACTAGTATCACCCACAGCACATTTAGCTGTGCCATTCACCTGAGACCATGGCACAGCTATCCAGGGACAGGCTGAAACCCCCCCTGCCACCTCCCAGTCCAGTCACCACTCAGGTCTCACCCCTTTGGTGCCAGGTGCTCCCTGAACAGCGCTGCCCTGGAGCTGCCCAGCGTGGCCCTGGACAGTGACTGACCACAGCAGCCCAAGCCTTGGTGCCAGCAGAAGCCCTCACACTGCAGAGCACCGAGAGCGCCCAGCACGGGCTCTGCTCTGGGCACGGGGCCACAGAACACCCTGAGCTGGGAGGGACCCCCAGGATCACTGATCCAACCCTGGCCCTGCACAGACACCCCAAAATCCCCCCCTGCGCATCCCTGGGAGCTCTGGCAGCCTCGGGGCCGTGCCCATTCACTCCCTGGGGAGCCTGGGCAGTGCCCAGCACCCTCTGGGGGAAGAACCTTTCCCAAAATCCACCCTGAGCCTGCCCTGGCACATCCTGCCTTGCAAATCAAACCCACCCTGAGACACAGCCCATGGAGACAAGACAGGAGTGGCTGCGTGTGATGTGTTACCCACCAACAGCTTTCACAGTCCTGATCTACAAAAATCACTTCATCCTCAAGGCTAAGCCTTCCAAAATATTCCCCTCTATGCCTGCAGTGTGCTGTGGCTTCTCCCAGGTGGTTTTGCTGGGGGAGAGCTGCCCACCCTGGCACACCCAGGGCTGGAGGAGCCTGGGCTGGCCACACCAGCAGGGTTGCAGTGGAGACCAGGGCAGAGCTCCCAGAGGGGTGTTCCTGGGACAAAAGCTGCAGCACCCCACTAAAAATCCCTACCAGCAATTTGTTCACCTCTTCAAGTGAGACCTGAGCCCAGCTACTGAGAAACCTGCCAGGTTCAAAGCACCCCTGACCTTTTCTCCCCTCCCCAGGGCAGATGCTCCTGCTGCAAACCTGTTTGGCCACGGCAGCAGGGCAGAGTGGAAACCCCGAGCCCACTGCCCTGAAACTGCTCAGGCTTTTCCTAAACCCTAGAAAAAGGCAGAGTTATTCACCACAAGGACTCAAAATGCCAGTTTAAAGCATGGGCCTTCCAGGTTCAAGGTGACATCTCTGCTCTTCTGCTTGATACCAGCCCACTCGAGACCTCCAGGAAAACAGGGGCAAAGGCACAAGGTGTGGGAGACCCAAGGGGTGCTCAGGAAAATGCTACCTGAGATCATCAGAGACCGACCTCCCCATGAGAGAATAAACATCTGCAGGGGCAGCACCTCAGCGGTGATGCAGTGCTTGTCCTGGGAGCTCCTTGCATCCTGGTCCCCTGCCATCCTCCAAGGAACACAGATCCCTGCTCCCACTGCAGAAAAGCAACTCCCTCTAGGGTAGAACACGGCAACTGCCGAGCAGTGCACACCAGCTCAGGGCAGGACTCACAAGGTACCTTTCTGCATTGCATTTGCAAAGGAATCAGAGATGTGGCCAACACCTGCCCCAGAGCAGCTCCCAGGCACTGCCCTCACGTGAGAGGTGGCTCCTCTAAAAGCTGATTCAGCAGAGATGCCTGGGGACCCGAGTGAATTATCCCACCTCACTCTCCTCTGTCAGGTGTCCTCTCTGGAAGTCTTTTACTGAGCTCCAGTCAGTTCCACTCCTGCTCGTTCTGACAAGGTAACACCCAGTGACCCTCTGTGGGAGTGGTACCAAGGGGACAGGACCTCCTCAGCAGCCCCTGCTCACTCACCCCATCATTGGGCAGCCTCTGTGCAGTGCTGGAATATGGAATAATGGTTGTGCCCAAGGACAGGGAGGTTAATCCACCTAACAATGACTGGAGGCCAGTCAGGGGATTTACTGAACTTGCAGGAGCCATTCCACTGGGAGCATTTGTGCTGCTGGTACCTCACTTCTGCCTGCATCCATCCCCACCAGCCTGTCTCCATTCCTCTCCTGCCTGCTTTCTGGACTGGCTGACATCAGCTGCCTGAGACCCAAAATCCCTTCCACGGTTTGAACCCTCCCCTCCTGCACTTTTAGTTTGCTTTCTCCATCATTCAGCCAGGCTGCTTCTTCACTCCACCATCTGCAGCTCACTGCTCTGAAGAGAGGCATTGGCAGGTCCAGGGCAAGTACCAAATCCATGGTATGGAAACCACCCCTGGAAACTGGGAAATTCACAGCAGCCTCCAGGGTTACAGGACTCCCAACATCAGCAGGGAAGGAGCCTTGTCCCTCTGATCTCCCCTCAGAGCTCCATCCCAACACCCCCCAGGGATGCCCAGCCTGGGGACAGGCTCTCTGCTCTCTCCATGCCCCATTGCAGCCAGCACCACGGAACTTCTCCTTCCCCAAAAGCACTTTGAAATGCATCCTCAAGCCCTGTCACCTCTCCTGTTCATGGCACGCTCCCTCTATTACCGAGAAATCTCCGAATAATTTATCAGCCCGCGAGCTCCTGCACTCACAGGGCCATAAATCACATTTACAGACCCCATCACCTGCTGTTCCCAGGGCTGCTGGGGCTGCACCAGGAGGCCCCAGGAGCAGCTCCCGAGCCCTCCACAGCCAGGGTGTTCGAGGAGAAGGCAGCTCTGCTCTGCACCAGCCCGAGGTTTGTTCCCTGAGCATCCAGAGAGGATCCAGCCAGTGCCCTGCCTCGCTGCGTTCTCCCCGTCCGACCCCAGCACCAGCACACAAAAGAGGGTTGTCTTTGCACAGAATCAAACCAAGGGAGGAGGATGTTTTTGGCTGTTTTCCTCAAGGAAAGAGGTTGCCCATCTAATGATCCCTGAATGGGCAGTGGGTTGTGGGGCTTTCATGTGTGCCTCTGAGCCTCCCCTCGCCGTGCCAGGTCGCTGGTTTCCTTTTCCACGGAACTGCAAAACCCCTGAATAACAAGGTTTGTGCATGGAAGTGCTGACACAACCCTTAACTGCAGCATCCTGAACACGATACCAGAATAAGGACGCTCCCTGTGTGGCCCAGCCTATGGATAAATAAAGCATTTCAGCAGCCAGCGCCGGCAGATCATAAACCTCCACGAGCATAAATACCAACAACAACCCAAAAAGATTAGAGGGCTTAGGGGCGAGGCAGGCTGGGATGATTTAGAGTTGGGGTGGAAGGGTCATTATTGCTGAATGGGTGGGGGTGAGTGGGCCACAGGAATCAATAAAGCATTCTGCTCCCAGGGAGGAAGGGGCCACGCTCACTGTGCACACAGGGTCCTGTTTGGGGCTGGGGCTCTCCCACTCACCCAGCACAGAGGGGTGCAGGGAGCCCACCCCACCTGCTGAGGGACAGGGACCTCCTCCTGTCCCAGGAGCTGCCACCCAGGGCAGAGCTCCCTCAGCCCCTCGCTGGGCACAACCTGCTGCTGGAGGCAGCTTCAGATGGATGCAGATGCAGGCAGCGTTCAGCCCCATTAATTCCCTTTTCTGGGCAGTTCACACACAGCTGGCAGAGGTATCTCAGCTGCTTTCAGCATCACCGTCCAGCCAGAGCTTTTCCAGTGCCCGGATCTGGCACTGAACCATCACCCAGCGGGTCCTGCCAGCACCACCTCCCTTCAAGCACCAAAGACAGCTCTGGGATCCATTTCATCCTGACAGAATAACCCCACCTGGAAGTTCCCACACTGGCATCAGAGATGGAGGGGGCGACAGGATGAGCCAGAGCAGCTCTCAGGATCCCCCAGCGAGGACAGACCCTCGGCTCTGCAGACGGGTGTGCAGGCACAGAGCTGCTGAGGCACAGAGCTCGAAGGCAGCAGGCAATTCCTCCTCTGCTCCTCCCCATTCCCAGTTTTTCTACTTTTTTTCTCCTCTTTCTTTCTAGGGAGCACAGCAATGACAAAAAGACACTCGCTTTGGAGAGTGAAGCCTGTTTATAATCAGGATAAATTGATACCATGCAAATACCCAGCTGTTTGTACCCGAGGGGCTGAGGGCACCCTGAAGCCCATTTTGGGACACACCGAGGAGGGACCCAGCAGCCAGTGGCAATGCCTGTCATTCCCCTGAGGAAACCTGAGCCCACAGGCAGGTACAGGTGCAAATGGTGCAGTTTTCACTCCTGCTGGTCAGAGCTGGCTGCTGGTGGTAAAGCACAGGGACCTGCTCTGCTCCCCCTGCCTGAGCCAGTCTCCTCCTCTCTGCCTTTCCAAAGGTATTTAAAGAAAACACTCTCTAGATCAGTTAATAAAATAGCTTGAAGTTTGCCCAGCTCATGTCAAGCTTACAGCTTGCAGTTAATGGATTTCAACTTTACTTGGGATTTTAAGAGTTTTTAAAACAAGTAATTTCATCTTCCCTCCAGAAATAAATTCCTCAATGGCTTCACTGCAAAAATATTCCCAGGAATGGACAATTCTGCTGCTTATGTACTAAAGACAGCCCGGAAAAAAAAATCAGATTACTACTGAGCCTTATCAAAAATATGGCATAAACCATGTGTTGACTTTAATCCAAACCAAACTGTCAATCTGCCTTCAGGACCCGATATTACAAACACGAGAGCCTAGGCCAGAAAAGAAAAGCAGGGTTTGTTTTCTAATAGAAGATTTGTTCTGATCTCTATTAGCCACGCTTCTGCCTGGAAATGTTTACACTGCAAACGCTGGGCAAATAGGATTTCTTATCTTTCTGCTCTGTTGAGTTAGGGAAAAGTCTCATTTGGTATTAATTAATTTAGATTGCAGGTTTCCCATTCTCAGGGAACAATTCTCAACAGTTCTGGAAAATAAATCTAATTCTGAAACATTTTAAGTAGGGGGAAAAAAGAAAGTGGTGTTAAAATCACTGAAATTTGGGCTGCTGCATCCCTGCACAGCTCAGGGGTACCAGGGAGAGCCCCACATGTTTTGCTGCATCCATCACCAGTCACCAGCAGTGACTGCAGGGGGCAATCCAGGCCAGACATGGGCAGACACAGACGTGGGACCTGGTGCCACAGAGCTGGGGACTCCCCAGGAGCCCCTCCTTTGAGCCAGCAGCCCCCACACCCACATTTGGGATGCTGCAAAGCCCCGTGCCCGGTCCGGACATCCCCAGGTCCCTGCCTGGGGTGGGGACACCCCCGGGTGCCACCCGCCGGGGCCAGCACCCAGCACAGAGCAGCTCTGCCAGCTCGGCCCTGCTGACCCCGGGTCAGGCTCTGCACAATTCCTTTGGAAGTGAAAGCCCCCAGCAGGGCCTGGTGCTGCTCAGAGCCCTGGCACACACAGTGATGGTGCACACCGGGGAAATCAGGCTCCCAGAAACGAAAGCTGAGCACAGACATTCCATCTTCTTGTTTGCTACATTTAAACGGCAATTAAATTCCTATTACCTACTCTTTGAACATAAACAGCACAAAGCAAGCCCTCTGCCTCACTGGCAGACTGCTCCCATTCATTATAGGAGAGGGAATGGGTTTAAAGTAAAAGAAGAGAGATTTAGATTAGATGTCAGGAAAAAAATCTTTCCTCAGGGGTGGTCAGGCACTGGCACAGATTGCCCAGAGAATCACAGAATATTCTGAATTGGAAGGTACTCATCAGGATCATTGATCCATCTCCTGTCCCTGCACAGACACCCCAAAATCCCCCCCCGGGCATCCCTGGGAGCTCTGGCAGCCTCGGGGCTGTGCCCATTCCCTGGGGAGCCTGGGCAGTGCCCAGCACCCTCTGGGGGAAGAACCTTTCCCTGCTCTCCATCCCAAACCTCCCCCTCTCCAGCCATTCCCTCCTCCCCTGAGCTCTGCCCTCAGCTCCTCTGCTGCAGCTGGAGCAGCCCAGTGCCCTCAGCCGCTCCTCGGGTGGCCCCTCCAGACCCTTCCCCATCCCTGGGTCCCTCCTTTGGACACTCTGGAGCAGCTTTGGATCTCTCTGATATTGGGGTACCCAAAACTGTCTCAGAACTCAAGGTGAGGCCACCCCAGCCCAGAGCAGAGTGGGACAATCCCTCCCTGGGCAGAGCCCCCAGGACAGGGATGTCCCTGCAGGCCCCAGGGCACTGCTGACTCCTGTTCACCTGGCCATGGACCAGGACCCCCAGGTCCCTTTCCAGGGGCTCCTCTCCAGCCCATCTCATTCCCAGTCTGTCCATCCAGGGCTGCCCCATCCCACTCGCAGCATCGGGCACCTGCCCTTGTTGAAACTTCCTATTGTTGGTGATTTCCCAGCCTTCCCGTTAGCCCAGGTCCCTCTGCAAGGCCTTTCTGCCCTCAAGGGAGTCAACAGCTTCTCCAAATTTTGTATCACCTGAAAATTTACTGGTATCTCTTCAAACTCAGTATCCCTTCAAGTCCTGCATCCAATTTGCAAAAAGAAATATATTGAAGAGCACTGGGCCAAACAATTTGTGGATGCTTCATCCCTGGCAGTGTCCAAGGCCAGGCTGGACATTGGGGCTTGGAGCAGCCTGGGACAGTGGGAGGTGTCCCTGCCATGGCAGGGGTGGCACTGGATGGGCTTCAAGGTCCCTCCCAGCCCAAACCAGTCTGGTTCTGTGGTGAGCAGGGCAGACTCTCTGTGCTGGCCAGAGCTGCCCTCACTCCTCCCTTCCAGCCTGAGATGTCCCAGCTTTGGGAGCCCCGATGGCAAACACACAGAGCCCCTCCCGTCCCCACAGCCCGTGCTCAGGCTGGCACAGCCCCGCTCCCAGCACGGAAGGTCACATTTAACTCCAGGGCAGTGTGTGGCACTGCCTGCTGCCGGGATGGAGCTGCCGTGTGCAGCCCCGCGCTGCTCCTGCAGCAGAGCTGCCGGTTCCCTATCGATTCCTGGGGCTCCGCTGCTCTGACCCCAGCTGGCCGCCACTCTCCCCAATCACAGCAAGGTCGCGACCACGGGGTCAGGAACCTGCACTACATACATCACAATTTATCGTACAGCTAATCAATACTGCATGCAGCGTGCAGCCTGCACTGCAGCCTCCCACCCAGGGACCGGGGCCGCTCCCTGCGATCCAAACCCCCCGGCCTGGGACAGGAATGGGGGCAAACGCAGCTTCTGTGTCAGAGCTGGGGAACGTGGAATCAAATGGAGCGCTCGCTGCACTCGCTGCTCACTCGAACGTTCCTACAGCCCAGCCCAGCTCCACCTGAGATCCGAGTTCACCCTGGGAGAGGAAACACAACCATCTGATCAGGATTGTACTGACACTGCAGTGGGAGCAGCGATGCGGCCGCACCGTGAGGAGTCACCCAGGGTTCGGCAGGAAGGAGGTGACCCCGGTCCCTGTGGCCACAGCGCTGCCAGCTTCCCACAGCATCCCTCTCCTCATGGATAAAAGGCATCAGAGCAGCAGCAAAGTGCCCTTCTATCAAAAACGTCCTTCACGCCACTCTCTAATTTATACTCCCAGGGTTTCCCCTCCACCAGCCCTGCCCACAGACACCCAGCACACTCTGCACAGCCATTTACCAGCCTCACCACTGCTCCCTGCATTCCTCTCTTAACTCTGGATTTCTGTGCAAGACTAGCTCAGGGTATTCCAAAAGATGCAAAAGCTTTTTAACAAGCTGTCCTTCAAAATGATGCCAAAGGTGGTATTCTAGCAGGAGAAAAAGGAACTGGGAGGACTAAGGAGTGCTGGAATACCTTGTAGGAGGAGCAATCCGTTATTAATTGCTGCATCCTGGTATTTGTATCCGCACAATATGCACCTCTCTGGGACCCTCACCAAGGTTCAGCATCCATCCATTTGGATTTTAAAAGATCAGCAGAGGAATCACAGGGCACACTGGGCCCCTCCCCACCCTGGCACTCGCTGCTCACTCGAACTCGCTGTTTCCAGATCCAGCCCCTCAGCCCGGCCACCGCTGGGGCTCTGCCCCTGCCTGGGGCAGGTCCCAGCACCCCCAGGGCCCCTCTTCCATCTCCATGGGTGAGCCCATGGGCTGGACTCTGCCTCATCTCCCACCACCAGCAGCCACACAGCAGTGAGCAGGGTGTGCTGGACCATTCCCCACCTCTTATCACAGAACCATTTCGGCTGGCAAAATCCTCTAAGATCACCAATCCACCTGTTAACCCAGCACTGCCAGGGCCATGGCTAAACCATGAGCCCAGGTGCCACATCCACACTTCCAGGGATGGTGACTCCACACTTGCAGCGCTTGACAACGCTTTTGTTGAAGACATTTTTCCTAATACCCCATCTAAACCTTTCCAAGTTGAGGCATTTCACCCCAATGCCGCAGCCTCAGATCTTCCCCTCTCCTCCCACAGCCTCCAGAGCAAGGCTGACCTCAGCCAGCATCAGCAGCAAACTCAAATACCAGCAGCAGCCCAGCTCCATCCCTCAGCC
>VZTH01017124.1:0-11636 GCA_013397815.1 Aleadryas rufinucha | reverse complement strand
TCGCCGGGCTCTGCAGCCATGGGGCCGAGTCCTGCTCCCGTCCTTGTCCTGGCGCTGCTGCTGCTGCTCTGGGCCCCAGTGAATGGTGAGTGCATCCCCCGCACCCCAGGGCAGCCCCAGCGCGGGGGTTCCTGCCCAGCTACCCAGTTCCTGCCTCCACCTGCAGCCAGGTGCTGGTGCAGCCCACAAGGAGGGGTCCAGGGATCCTGGGAAGGGACCAAGGGACGCTGCCCAGTGCCCCTCAGCTGACCCGGCCTCTCTCCTGCAGGGCAGCCCCGGGGACGGATCCTGAGGGGCTCCGTAGCCAAGCCCCACCTGAAGCCGTACATGGCCTCGCTGCAGATGGATGGGCAGCACGTCTGTGGGGGCTTCCTCATCGCCGAGCAGTGGGTGCTGAGCGCTGCCCACTGCACCGAGGAGACGTGAGTGTGTGTGGGGGTCAGTGCATGGCTGGGGGGGCTGCTGGGCTCAGGCCAAATCCCACTCCACAGCCTCGACCCTGCTGTCAGAGCATGGGACTGAGCTCCCATCTGCAGGGAGGACTGGGCAGGGGCTGCAGGACCTCTTGGAGCTCCCCGGTGGGCTCTCCAACCCCCCACTGCACCCCATTTCCATGGCTGGGTGCAGTGACACCCCCAGCTGTTTGTCCCACACTCTGACTCTCTTTCCAGGGATGGCAAACTCTTCCAGGTGCTGCTGGGTGCCCACTCGCTGACGGAACCGGAGCCCCACAAACGCCTGTACCAAGTGCGCGCCCAGTTCCCCCACCCTGGCAGCAACATCCACAACAACAAGGATGACCTTCTCCTCCTCCAGGTGGGCTGGCAGCTGATGGGACCCTCCTCCCCACCAGGCACAGCCCTGTTCCTGCAAATCCCCCTGTCCCTTGGGACCCTGCATGGTCACTGACTGGCCGGGGGAAATCCTCAAGGTCAGGCTGGGCCTGGTTCCCCTGTCCATCCCTCCCTGTCCCATGGGACCATCCCTGCTTCCCCCACCAAAGAGCTGTGTCCAGATGCCTCCATCTTCCTCACAGCTCCAGCTCTGGTCTCTGGCTGCATCGTGGGGCTTCATTCAGGAGGCGAAGCCCTGAGTGCGGCTGAGGCCGGGGTGGTCCTGGTGTCAGGGCTGAGCTGTGCCCTGCCGGGTCCTGGGCACAGCTGCCCCTGTGACCTGGGTCCCCCCTGGCTTTGTGGCAGCTGGAGGAGAAAGCGGAGCTGAACACGGACGTGCAGGTGCTGCCCTTCCAGCGGGAGGACAGGGACGTGGCGGCCGACACGGTGTGCGAGGTGGCCGGATGGGGCACCATCGACCACAGCGGCCGCCGGCCGGACAAGCTGCACCAGGTGGAGCGGCCGGTGATCAGCCGCGACGTCTGCAACCACCGCACGCGCCACGACGGCACCATCACCGAGAACATGATGTGCACCGACTCCCGCAGGCTGGACACCTGCAAGGTACCACACACCCACCACAGATGCACGGCCGGACCCCCAGAGGGCTGGGAGGGGACAAGAGGGGACGATTCCCAGAGCCTGGGAGAGGCGAGGGGCTGCGGAGCAGGAGGGGACAACGTCCCCGGGATGAGGGGGCCCTGTGCTGGCCGCTGCAGAGCAGCTCACAGGAGCCTGGAGGAAGAATGAGGGGTGGGAGATGGGCTGGGGTGTCCAGCAAACGCTTGGCCATACTGATGAGCTTCGGTCCTGCAGGGAGACTCCGGTGGCCCCCTGGTCTGCAATGGGGTGGCCGAGGGGGTGGTCACGGCGGGCTCCCGGGTCTGTGGCAACTACAAGAAGCCGGCCATCTACACCCGCATCGCCCCGTACGCGGACTGGATCGACAGCATCATGGCCTCCGCGGATGAGGAGGGGGAAACTCGCTGAGGGGACCGCAGGGACCTGCTCCACGCCACGGCTTGCTGCTGCCAGCACGGCCAGAGCACCCACAGTGACGCCCCGCTGCGTGCCAGGGGCTCCCACCGCTGCCCACGCCGCTGCCGGAGCGTCCCCCCACACCAGGAGGAGGGCTGGGCCAGGAGACTGGCAAGGAACCAAGGAAGGGGGTCCCTGGCCCCCCACTCACAAAGCACAGGGCCCAGGTGGGGGAGAATTGGGGTCACAGCCCTGAACAGGCTTTGCTGAAGGTGCCCAAAACGCTGCCTGCGACTGCTGCAATAAAGTGATGATGATTCCTGCAGAGCTGCTGGGCTGGGGGAGTGGAGTGCATGGGGGGAACTGGGGGGGTCTGCACAGGAGCCCCTGCCCGGGGGTAGCTGGACATGGGGTGGGAGATGCTGAGGTTGAGCCCTTGGGGATGGTGTGGCCTCGGGTGGGGACAGGGGACACATCCTGCAGTGTGGCCACGATAGAATCCAGATCCGGGACCTCCCGCAGGGTCATTGTGTGAATATTTGGGAAAGCAGAATCTGCCTGTTGCTGATATGGCAGTGGCAGCTCCAGCTCCCACGGTGGGATCCGTGCTGGAACCCAGCAGGATTCTCTCACTGGGACCCTCTTGTCCCAGGAGCTGAGGGGCAGGGCTGGGCAGAGCCTCCATCTTCCCACCACAACCATGGTCACCCCCAGACCCCTGCTCTCCTACTGCCCTGTCCTGGAGGGAGCAGGACCAAGGCACAAGAGATGGGAGCAGAGCAGCAGCACAGCCCAGGGCACTGCCAGACCCTTCCAGTCCCATCCCAGGAGCTCCAAGGTCAGGAAGGGGGCCAAAGGGGACACAAATGCGTCTCCATCCCCCTGCTGTGCTGCTGTTCCCAATCAAACATTAAATAACCCCAAACCTGTTCTCTAAGGAGCTCACAGAGAGCCCGGTTTTGAGTTTTACTTTCAGGGGAAAAGAGCCTTAACAAGGTGCAGTTTCCTAATTAGCCATTTGATTGTCCCTAATTACCAGCAGAGTAGCAAGGGGGAGAGGTCTGTACAGCTCTTACAGCTCTGTGCAGCGAAACATTCGCTGGAGTCAAGAGATGAACTCTGCCACCAGCTCCAGTTCTCAAGAATAATGAAATCACAGTTCCAGAGGGAAAGGAATGTACTAAGCGTGGCTCATTCCCTCTCTTAAACGGTCTGTGGGGACCTGCAATTGCTGGCTGGGATGCAGCAGCAGAAGGCTCCAGGCTCTCCTCCCTAAGAGCTGAAGGACCTGTGGGAGAGGAGCGGGCCCAGATCACCCCCAGAGGGCTGGGGCTCCATGGGCACAGCCACGCTGGCTCCAGGAGGTTCTGATTTCCTGCCGGGGCAGCAGCAGCTGAGGGGGCCAAGGGAGGGCAAAAGCCTGAAAGGACTTTTGGCTGCACCAGGAACGCTCCTCCTCTGGCACGCTCAAGTGTCCAGCTTTGCTGAAGCTGGAGGTTTACATAACCCCAAGGATTTGATGGTTTTTTCCTCGAGTGTCCGTAAGGCGAATCTTGAAAACATCCATTTCCCCTTCCCCTTTTTCCAATGATGGTGGTTCCTTTCCTGACAGATGCTCTGGCAGCCCTCCCGTGGCTCTGCTGCCCCGGCCTCACGCTGGGTGGCCACGTCACACCACAGACACAAACCACATGGTTATGTACAAAATTCAGAGAATTTTTATTTACAACAGCAAGAGGCAAAGGGAGGGTTCACTCCAGGCAGCAGCACTCATGCTCCTGCTCCCATCCAACACCAGTGGGCACACAGCAGCCAACTCCTGTCAGAGGGGCACGTTTGCTGAGGGATCAGGAGTGCCCAGCCCATGTGGCACTTCCCAAGCAGCCGGAGGCACAGGATGGATGTGAGGTACCAGGTGTTTGCCCCCCTCAGCTGGGACTTTGTTCCTCACCAGCCACCCCATCACCACTCTCTGCCCAGGCCAGGGCAGCTGCCAGGAGGTGGCTGGTCTGCTGGTACAGCCCTGAAACACAGCCAGGCTCTCCCCTCCCGGGCCCCAAACGTTGGGGAAACCTCAGGCATTCCTTTCCAGCTCTCCCCTGGTAAAAAAGGCAGAGCTCTCTCAGCTCTGTTTTCCAGCACGGCTCAACCAAGGATGAGCAGCAGCAGCTTTTCCAGCATGAGGGAGAGGAGCTGCCACTCCCTTCTCCCAAAACCTCCGTGAAGGAAGCCCCATGCAGCTCGTGGCCCCCACTGCACCCCGGGAAGGGCTCAGGAGTAGCTGAGGGGCATCTTCCTCCACAGCCCCCCACACAGGCAGTTCTTGATCCAGCGCTGCTCCCACTGCTTCACCGCTGTCACCTTGTTGGGTGACTTCAGCATGGTGACACAGCCACACCTGGGGGGACACGGAGGGTGCAGCCAGCCCGGGGGGCAGTGGAGAGGCAGCACTGCTGGGGTGCTGCGTGGATCACACAGGGATCTGGGGATCCGTGGGGGAAACCAGCTCCTGTCATCTGCAGGTGACACTTGTGAGCACCAAAACCAGCTGAAACCAGCGAGCAATGATCCCGCTGAGGGCTCTGCTGGAGCTGGAGCCTGGCAAGGAACAGCCCCAGCTGCTGTTTATACATGAAACAACTGACAGTCATCTCACAAAAATGATCTGCTACAGAGGCTTTCTATTAAAACCAGTAATTAAAGCTAATTCAATCACATGACTTAGATGGATGTTTGTTCCCTGAGCCATTATCCTGAAATCCAGGCTCTCCCGTGAGGGTGCATGAGTAGGACAGCACGAAATGCGAGCCTGGTGGAAAGATGACCCCAAAATGGGATAAAGGGCAGTGGGGTGGTTCCTCCCTCCGGCCCCACTATGACCACACAGGTGCTTTAATGACCAGACCCACAGAACTGGGCATCACATACAGGAGTTGCTGTAGGGTCTCCTCCAGGCCAGATTAATTTAAGAGCCTGATCTGATCTGTTTGATTTTTAACCCAGGGCCAGGCTGCAATGACGCCATTCTCTGACAATTACCTGGGTGTCCCAGGTAGGGGACACCTTAACCACAGCTACAACCAGCCTCAGAGAGTTCCTGAAGGGCACAGGACAGTCCAAGTCCTGCCCAAGCTCCACTGCAAGTGCCACTTACCTGGTACAGGACTTGCATTCCTCTGTTGGGTACGTGCCCAGGTGCAGCCGCCTCAGGTGATCAATTTTGGGCTGTCCAGGGGCCCTGGGGAGGGAGAACAGGACTTTCCTAGAGTGCCACTTTCCACGAGCTGCTCCCAGGACAGGGAGCTGCATCTCACATGGCAGAGGCTCTGCCCACTTGCCCACCCAGTGCCATGAGATTTGTGGTCACAATGACACAATTAATCACAAAACAAAGGGGTTTTCCCCCCATTTGCTATCACTTTTCAGTACTTAAAATTCCCAGCCCATCACAAGCTGAGAAACGGATTTGAGCAGAGAGGACAAACTGCTCTTGGGTCCCAGCAGCGAGGAGACAAGCCAAACCTCAGAGCTGCCAAGACCCCTTCTCACCACGGCACTGACTCGTTCCAGGGGTTTGTACCTGACAAAGGCATCGAACTGGGAAGAGACAGTGTGGCCAACGAGCCCGGGAGCCTTCCCAAACTGCAGCCGGACCAGCTGCTTGTTCTGCAGCTTGCTGATGATGCCGTCGTTGATGGGCAGCCAGTCAATGTTGGGAATGAGCAGCTGGCTGGGCAGGAGGCAGCACTCATCGATCAGGGCATCGTCAGGCTCCGTGATGTGATTTTCCTCACGACCTGCGTGGGAAACGAAGGAAAGAACCCGTGTGACCTTTACATTTCTCCTTCAGAGCTCCAGAGAGCTGCGTGCAGCCTCCTCCTCCGCTGCCAACTCAGCCTGGAAAACAATAACCTTGGCAGCTGCACTTGCCCTTTCTGAACGTGCCAGACCCCCTCGGAGTCACGTCCCACCCCGCTGCTGCAGGAATTGCTGTTCAGGGAACCGGCCACACTCACAGCACAGCCAGAGCTTGGTCAGGAGCCGGAAGAGCAGGGACATGCTGTCCTGGGTGTCGGAGGTTGCCGTGTAGACGGGGAGGCAGCTGGGCTTCAGCAGCCCCCAGATGCGGATCACCACCATGAGCTCCCGGAACATGCCGAGGGACGCGCCGTCGCGCAGGAAGCTGTGCCCGGGGCGCACCGGGGAGCCCTGCGGGGGGACAGCGGCGTGGGTGGGGTTCACGTGGCCCAGGTGGGGCTCACATCAACCCCAGCCACCACACTGCATCCAGACAGCTCCTGCTTCCAGCAGCACACACCCTATGGAACCCGCTGCTGGGGATGGTGGAGGGTCACCTGAAGGTGACATCTCTGCAGAGCTGTCAGGAGTGCCCCCAAGTCCCCCAGGTACCAGCCCTAGACAGGCATGGGAAGGGCCATTCTCTAATTCTGCTGTTCCTTACTCCTCTCCAGTGCCCGTGCTGACAGGGACATGTGGCCCTGTGTGCCCTGGATAAAGCTCCCCAGCACTGCCCACGGGTGTTTGTGCCCCTTCAGTATGTTCCTGGCACTCCAGGTCTCACCTGGTTGGGAAGGCTGGCCAGCAGGTAGAGCACAAAATCCCCCACCCACTGGATGAGCTGCTGCAGGGACTGCAGTGTCGTCATCTCCAGGACAAACTCTTCCGTCTTCAGGTTAATCATCACCTTGTCAATGTCTGGAAGAGAAGGAAAACATTGCCTGGCTCAGGAAGATGGATCCAAACCTCACACCCTCCCTGTGAAGGTCACTCTTCTCCTCCTCCTCAAACCCTGGAGTTACTATGAGACTGTGACACCGTAGGGAACGATCCAATCCCAAACCTCGGGAAGGCAGCAAGGGATGCTGTGAGCAGTCAGTACCTACATCCGTGATCTTGGAGCAGATCTCGGTGAGCCGGTCCCCGGGGCTCTTGTCAGGGGTGTTGAGGAAATGTGGGCGCAGCAGCGACTTCAGGGTGCAGCTGATGGCGATGAGGAAGAGCTTGGCGTGGTAGTCACACACACGGGCGATGGTGCTGGAGGAGAGCTTGCACAGCGACGCCTTCATGGCAACGATGCGCGTGGAGAGCACCTGAGCAACGGGGAAACGCAGCAAAAGGCACAAGGAAAGGCAGAATTAGCATAAGCTCATTAAAGCTGCCGCTCTGCTTTATTCTCTGCTCTCCCTTTCTGCCGCAGGAGTGACAGGAATGGTGCACGCTGCGCACGTGAGCTCTGCGCTGGGCACGTGCTGCTGCTCCCAGAATCTGCCAAAAATAGGCTTCACCATCTCACCCCGAGCTTCCAACAGGTAGAGACCCGCTGATGTCAGTGAAAGTGAACGCTGGTGACATGGAGGCTCTTCCCAGCTCCATCACTGCCCGAGCCAGGCACTCGCAGAGCACAGCCAGGCAGAGCCACCCTTGTCCTGGAGACTGGCACTGGCTGCTCCCTGCTCCAAGTCCCTGAGCCCCCTGTGCCCACCCCAGAGATCCCACCCGCCCACCTGCTGCAGGGCCGCGTTCTGGCGCATGTACTCCTCGTGCAGCTTCTCCACCAGGTTCTGCACCATGCTGGGCTGGACGTGGAGCAGGATGTCCCACCAGTCGTAGCCGGTCACCATGCAGTACTCCAACAGGAACAGCAAGTGCCGCAGGGACATGTTCATGTCCAGCACGTGGCCCATGGAGGGGGAGATGCGGAGCATGCTCAGCTGAAGGGAGGAACCAAAGGGAAACTGGCATCAGGAATAGGCTTAAAGTCATCCCACAAAACTACAACACAACATGGGGCCTAATGCAGCTCACTCCTGACCTAGCAACAATTCCTGCAGTGACAGAGTACAGCCCTTCCCAATATGGATCTCACAGCTGGAACTCCCAGCGTTTTCTGAGCAACCCACCCTCCCTCAGAGAGGTTGGGTGAGAAATAACCCCACCACAAGAGAGCACCAACCTTCCCGTGACTGTCCACGCCAGCCAGGGCCAGCGATGTCCAGGAGAGCTGCATGGCCTTGAAGTGCACCAGGGGCCCCGCGGTGCGCGGGCGCTTGAGGGTCGGCTCGTCCACGGGGCGCTGCGAGGAGGAGCCGTAGAACACGGCCATCATCTGCAGGGACAGCCGGTGCACGATGTGGACGCTGCCATCGTGGAAAGCCAAGGCCAGGCCTGGGAACAGGAGACAAGCAAGGCTGAGCAAGCAGCTCCTCCGAGTGTGGTACAGGCTGAAGCAGTGGCCACCACTGAAGCCCATGGAGAAGCCAAAGGGCTTAAGCATTTCAGAGCCTCTTCCCCATGGAAACACAACAGGATGGATGGGAAGACACCCCGTTTGAAAGTTTTCCTTCAGCATTCCATGTGCTTTGCTCCCATTCTTACTTCAGCTACAGCTCAGAAGGCGAAATTTCCGGCAAAAGCCACATGTTTAGGAGGAAGACAACAGGAGCTCCTTACCCAGTCCAGGGAAGAACTTGGTGTCATTTGCCACCTTCAGATCGGTGTTGGTCAGGGAGATTGGCAGCTTTGGCAGCGCCACGGCTGACACCCGGTCCAGGTCGTTGGTGGCAGACAGGATCCGCCACTTCAGGATCATGGGCTGCTTGTCTCCCACTTGGGAAAACGAGCAAATGAGTGAGACTTTTTGTCCCAGAGAGATCAGAAAATCCGCCCCCCATTTCTGCCCACACTCCCCAGCCAAGCAGGATCACAGATCAGGCACTGACTCCCCATTCCACCATGCTGGTATACTTCCCACATACTTCCAGTACATTTCCCTCATATTTTCCTATTTTTTTCCTGAATTATAAAAACAACATGTTTTGCTAAATCTCTCTTGATGGAAAGCTCTGCTGCGGGTGATTAAGATCCTTATATACAATAATCCTTTCTATTTCACCAAACAAACTGCACCGATTAATTCTGTTCTATCTGAGATCAGGTGGAGCCCAGGCAGCCGGGGCAGGGGATTAATCCAGCTCTGCTGCTCGATCCTGGGCCTTTGGGAGGTTTTGCTCCACTGGCAGCAGGAAGGGCGGCTGCGCAGCAAAACCCAGAAAATGTCTTTCATAAAGTGAAAGCAACAACCAAACCCCTTCCTGGAAACAGCAAGTTGCAAACAGACAGAATAGACTGAAAACACCTGAAAATAAACACGGGATTCTGAATAATCCCATATATAGGGCAATGGATGTGAGAAACTGTGCTGCTTTTCTCCTCAGACCAAGCTCCTGTTCTTGAGAGTCCCCAGTGCAGACACTCACCCACGGGAGAGATTTGCTGGAAGATGTTGTTGACGGGCAGGCCCTCCTTCCTAAGGGACCAGCACTCCACGATGGAGTTGTTTTGGTTGGAAGCACAAAGCAGGACCTGCGGAACAGAGCCCCCCACACAAGTGTCACAATGAGGAGGGCACAACCCTGGTCATTCCCACCCTCCATTTCCAGGGTCCTGCTCCCAGTCAGGTCACGCTCCACCAGCAGAAAGCAGAGGGTGGAATCAGTGGGAGGTGATGGTCAGGTCCCAAATCCGAGCTGCACCAGCAGCACTTCCCAGAAAGGCAATTAGGGATGCCAAGGGTATTGCAGGACATGCTGGTCACCCCTGAGGAAGGCCAGGTGGAGCAAAGAGCAGCTGCCCACCTGCTCCGACATGTCCCGAGCCAGGAATTTCAGGTGGGTGATGGCCGGGTACTTGTCCTTGCGCGCGGGGTCCGTGGTGCAGCGCATGAAGAGGGACGGCAGGATCTCGGTGTCGATCTTGCACTTCTCGTTCACCACGCTCACGCAGACCTTGTAGAACTGCACGGGGGACGTGCTGCTGCCGTCGGACGTGGCCACCACGATGTTGCCCCCGCCCGTGAAGGCGACGTCGGCCAAGGCCACGCGGCAGCGGAGGCGGCACAGGCTCTCGGTGGCCGTCAGCACCTGCCCGTTGGGCTTGAGGAGGGACACGGTGACCAGCCCGCTGATGGTCACGGCGATCCAGCCCTCCATGGGCTTCCCACCGAACAGCGTCAGCGACGGAGAGAATTTCACCCTGGAAAACTTCTCGCCGAAGTTCGAGGCTCCAGACTGCAACAAAGGTCAACAAAACCTAGGTGTTTGCACCCAAAATATGTGCCTGCAGAGCTCTTCTCATGGGAGAGGGGAGGGATTTCTGTGGGACATCCCAGGAGTTAAAAAAAAACCACAAGCAGGGAACTTGTGCTTGGCAGCTTTGGGCTTTCAGAGTCTGCAGAATCAGACACGTTTCCAAAGGAGGAGCTCATCTCCGTGTCCAAATCCCCAGATCAAACCTCAGCACCCCGAATGCATTTCCTCTGAATTACCACTGGTAAGGAAAGAACTGCTCTATCTCCATGCTCCAGCCTGGAATTGAGGTACCAGATTAAGGGAGACACATTTAAAACACCGAATAAGGGTCCAACTCCTCTCAGAATTCAGCAGGAACCAGGATTCTGACTGCTCTTTGACTGGAAAAGCTCCCCAAGGCCATAAGAGAGCCCAGAGCACAGAAGACAGACAGGATCCCGAGTCCTTTGCCAAGACCTGAGCCAGCATTCCAGCCCAGATCTCCAGTGGAGCCAGAACAAACCTTTTCCACGTGCAGTGCCAGCTTGACGCCGTTGTGCAGCCAGGACAGGGCCACCACTGGGTCCCCCTCCACCACGCTGCCCACCGTGTTCTCCCAGCTGTTGGCCAGGTGATCCGTCATGCTCCAGCACTTGATGTGGCCATCAGCGTCTGCCGAGAGCAGCCTGGAGCCTGTGACAATGACACTGCATGAGAACAGGGGGAACAGCCAGAACCCCCCGAGGAATCACACCCCATTGCTTTGGGACAGGCACAGCACGGGTGGGACACAGGGACAACGAGGAGGGATCCCAGCCCACCTGACTGATCCCACTCCAAACACGTGATGACTTCAGTGTGGCCCGAGTTCACGGAGTAGGCGTCCCAGGGGTGCTCGGTGTCGATGATATGGACCATGTGGGTGAGATCTGCATGAACAGAGAAGTGACTCCCTGCCCCTTTGTCACCAGCCACCGTTCCTGAGCCTCAGAGCCTCAGCTGATGCAGGGAAAGCATAAAATATTTTATAGAAATCATTTGGGGTAGGGTAACAACTGTGCTGGGAACTCAGTGAGGGGCCAGACACCGACGTGGGGCTGCTCCTGGTTTAGGGGAACCAAACCCACTCCCAGGGAACAAACGTGTGTTAGACACTGCCAGAGGCGGAGGGATGGGAGGAAAAGGAGGAGCAGCAGCTGGGAGCTGTCAGGGGCAGGGCAGAGCTCCGGTCGTCTGGCCCAGAGGATCCCGGACATTCCCGGGAGCACCGGGAGCTTCCAGGAGAGATTTCCCAACGGGCACGCGGTACCTTTCTCCTCCTCATTGCGGAGGTCGGTGGTGAAGGCGATGAGGTTGCGGCAGGACCAGGCGCACACCAGGGGGATGGAGGGGCAGTGGTTGCTCTTGGGCTTCTTCTCCCACTCGCACACGTACGCCAGGTCCATCCCGCCGGCCCGGCCCCGGAGGGGACACGGGACACGCTCGGTCCTGCCTGGGGGCGACACAAGGCCGGTCACACCGGGAACGGAACGCACGGCCCGCAGGGACCCCAACCCCAGAGGGCATAGGGAGCGCACAGCCCCCGGGACACGGGCGGGGACAGCCCCACACCGGGAGAGGCCCCGGGGGCAGGCGGAGGGAGCGATCCGCGGGTACCGACCCTACGGCGGGCGGGGAG
>VZTH01017115.1:0-18982 GCA_013397815.1 Aleadryas rufinucha | reverse complement strand
TTTTTTTTTTAATTCCCATCTATTTGCTCGTTTAGGAGCTATTTAAAAGCACAAGCTGATAAATGCATATTTGGAATCTTAGTGAATTGATGCTGGAGTGGTTTTGATGTCTCTGATGGCTGCTGTAGGGAAGGTGCCAACCCCACAGCCCCTACTCCTTGTTCGACACCACCCTGAGCAGCCTGGAGTGGGGACGGTGTCCCTGCCCGTGGCAGGAGTGGGATGGGATGAGTTTTAGGTCCTTCCACCCCAAACCATTCCATGATGATCCTGTGATTAAAAGTTGCCCATCCAGAGCCACCACTCTGCAAACACCCAATGACCCACGGTGTGACGGGCCCGGGATGCTGCTGGAATCCAGCACAGCCCACCTCAGGAAGGGGGAAATGTCTGAGCCCCCCAAAGCTTTGCCTTGTCCTGGTCCCTGCAGGGGTTCCCACAGCCAAAGCTGGGCCCTGCCCAGCCCCAGAGGGAATGGGGTGAGGGAAGGTGGCCACGAGCAATCTGTGGGTTCCCATCGCTGTTGTTGCGATAGCTGGGTAAGGATTTTCCCAGGTTTTGCTGCAACTCCAACCAGATGGGATTTTTTTTCTTGAATTAAACGAAAGTTAAGCACAAAAACATTTTGCCCACGGGGAATTCAGATTCTCAATGTGCTTTTAATAACTGTTTGTAAAACATTTAGGAAAATCTATGGCAACATGTTTGAGGGGAGGGGGGGAAATCAAATTATTCTTGCCTGAGGATGTTATTCTGGTATCTAAACTTTATGAATCATCCTGTGTGGCCCAATTTCTAGGCAGTCACACTGCGGAACAGAATGGAAGTGTCTGAATTTAATCCATGTAAAAATTTTTAATAAAGATGTTCACCACAGCCATTGGCTGAAAATCTGTTAGGAGCTTTATACTAATTGAGATGTCCAAACCTCTGCAGTCTGATAGAGCTAAAAAACCCCATTTCAAATGGATGTTCTTGTTGGAATTGATTGCAGTGTGTAGGCCCCAAATTTGGGCCACCTCTTTGAGGCTGCTCTTGTGTTAAAATCAGGCTTAAAATCACAGAATGGTTTGGTTTGGGAGGGACTTAAAGCTCATCTCATTCCACCCCTGTGCCATAAGCAGGGACACCTTCCACTGTCCCAGGTTGCTCCAAGTCCTGTCCAACCTGGCCTTGGACACTTCAATCTGCCATAAAAATAGAGTTTAATTCCAGCATTTTTGGAGGTGGAAGCTGAACATCAAAATCCCAATCCAAGCATTTTGCCAGCATCACAGGTTGTTGTTAAATAGAAAAATTCAGGTTGCAAATGGGGCAAAAGCTCATGCAGGTTTTTGTCCCAACCCTACAAAAGGAGGGTTTGGGGAAGCTTTTCCCCCTGCTATTCCCAGTTCTTGTCATTCCAGGTGTCAAGGGAGGCTGTGAGCAAGGACCAGGCAGAAAACACCCAAGTGCCTTCACAGAGATGCAACCTGTACCTTTCCCTGGCAGCAACCTCAGCTTTTATGCAAAAAACCCCCTCTTTTTGCATGACAAACAAATCCTGGAAAGCTGCAAACAGCGTGCAGAGCTCCTGGCATCTCTCAGCTTCCCTCACCAAGGAGCAGAGCTCCTCAGCCGGCCTCCAGGTCACTCCCTGCTCAGGGCACGTGTCCCTCGGCCACCTCTCCAGAGCAGCAGCTCCATTAATTTGATTCAATTCCCCGTGTCCAGACCTTGTGGTGTTGTAATAACAACAGGATCCGAGGTGGCAGCACATCCCAAAAACATCAGCCCCGCGAATTGCCGGGGGTTTTGGGGTTCTGATGCGTTGAGGACGTAATTAACGGGATAACTTGGCGCTTTCCATCGGAGGTCTCTGTCCTGAAAGGAGGGCTCCTCACTAAATGATCTGTCAGGACCGCTGCTGGGTGGCTATGACCAGAATTTTTATGCCCTGCTCATTAAATTACCACGGGGTATGACTTTCCAGGCACTGAAAGTCACGGGAAATCGCTGCTGACTGACAACCCAGGACTGCAGGTTACCAACAGCTGCCTCAAGTTGAATGAGACTGACAAATGACTGCTCCTTGCACGGGCCTGTAATAAAATTACCCTGCGACGTGGGGGTGTCTGTGCTGGAGGATGGCAGCACCCACAGAAGGAAAAAAGAGTCCTTTATTCACAGGGGGAAAAGGATGAAGTTTCTGGAGCGCTCAGGTTCAGCAGCAGCACATTGCTCTGTGGAGTTACAGGCAGGCAATGAGACAGCTAAAATCCATTTGTCTCCAAAAAATCCCTTTGATTTGTTTCAATTTATGAATGAGCTGCAGAGAGCGAGGGAAGTGCCCAAGGAATGCAAATGAAGCGGCTGTGCCACGCTCTGTGGAAAAGGCCCCCAGACGTCTGATGAAGGAAATTTTCTGTGAGGAAAACCCGGTTTGTTGGCGTTTTGCGAGTCCTAAAAATACCCCGAGACAAATAGTCTAACTCACTACTGCTGAAATTTCATTTACTTACCAGCCACACTAATGAGGCACTGCAGAGGGACTTCTAATTAGATCCTCTTTATTCCTGTCACTGAAATTAATTTATTTGCTCCAGCTCCTCAAACTGGTTTGATATTACCCTGATTTTTAAGCTCGGCTGTACAAAGCTGGGGCTGGCTCTGCTGTTTACACCCTCCTCACCCAAGGCTGGGAGTGCAGGGTCTGGTGCTGGTGTTGTCCCAACCAGAAGCTCTTTCCCAGCCCGTGTGGAGCATCCCTGTGCTGAGCAGGAGACAGGGGAGCTGCAGCCCCGGGCTCGCTGTCCCCAGAGCCCGGGCAGGGCTCTCAGTGAGCACTAAAGCAGCAATATTGTGCCACTTGGCGATTTCCTGCCTCCTGCATATTCAAAGAGGGAAGAGGCTGCATGCATAATTCATTGGCCATTACAATTGCATTATACTATTTATGCTATTACTTCGGGAGCTGTTTAAATTAAGGGTTACAAATGGCTCGTTTGTTTTCCCGCTGCTCTGGCGAGAGGGTTCAGCCCCTCCAAGCTGCTGGGGCACGGCTCTGGCCAGGGCCAGGGGCACAGGGGGGTCCCCAGCCAGGGCACCCCGGAGCTTTGCAAAGTTTTTGTCCCACTGGGATTTGATTTTAAAAAGAGTGGAGCCCCCAGGGTGAAAGCCAAGCCCCAAGGTCCACGAGAAGCTCGGTTTGGACACTGGGAATGCTGAATAAATCACAGCTGTGATAGTGACATGGCTCAAAATCCTCTTCACACCCCAATAAAACTCAGAGAAACATGGGAAACCCTCAACTGGTAACTAATTGTCGACTAACTGCTAAACCCCAGCTCTGGCTACGCGGATTATGACTCTTGGTGCCTTTCCAAACATTATTTTATTAATATGAATAATATATTAACTATTGAACAGTCTGGACTGCATCCAAACCACTCTGTTGTAAGTGCTTTGCTAAGACTTACCAAGGATATTTACTTCTCTAAACAGCAGGCAACATTTGTATCGGTTTTGGTTTTATTATTGTTTCACTAAATAGTTGTGAGAGCACCAAGAGAGGGATCTGAAGATTTTTAAAACGATTTGAAGGATAGTCCATAAAGTGCTTTACATCTTGGTGAGTTTAAAAGGTGAATTACTCTTCTTTAATAATTTAAAGGAAACCCTCCAGAATGCATTTTTAAATGTATTTCCAGCTAAACACAGGATCCTGGCCCGGGCTCTCATCACCAGGGGATCACGTCAGGATGAATCACGGCGAGGGAGCCGCGGTCGGGGCCGTGTAATCGAGAGCAAAGCTGGCAGGGGAAGAGCTGCTCCCTGGGGACAGGCAGCAGATACCTCTGTTCATTACCATGTGCCCAGGTCACAGGCCAGGGACGGATCTGATTTAGACAGGACTTAAAATTCAATTTCTCAAAGTTTACTTAAAATTACTGAGATTCGCCAACGCTTTCATGGAGGGATGGGGCATTAAACTGAGAGGGGTTTAGAGCAGATGTTGGATTAGATGCCCTTTGTGGTGGAAGGTCCCAGCTGGAGCTTGGGAATCAGGAGTTGGACTCGATGGTCTTTGTGGGTCCCTTCCAGCTCGGGTTACTCTGTGATGCTCTGATTCTGTGAATAGGAAGGAATTCCTCCCTGGCACAGGGTGCCCAGAGAAGCTGTGGCTGCCTCTGTATCCCTGGCAGTGTCCAAGGCCAGGCTGGACGGGACTTGGAGCAGCCTGGGGTGGTGGAAGGTGTCCCTGCCCATGGCTGGGGTGGAATGAGATGATTTTTAAGGCCGCTTCCAACCCAAACCATTCTGGGATGAACAGATCCCTCCTGTGCCATGCAGAGCTGCAGGACTCAGGGATCACACAGCAGTGGGAGAATATTCCATGAAAACAGAACTGGCTGTGATAGGAAGCCCTCTCTGAGTCTGCCCACAGGATTGCTCAGACACCCCTGAGGTGTTCCCCCACCCCTGGCAGCATCCTCACCTTGGGGGTGGTTCCCACATCACTTTGGGGATGGTTCCCACATCACCTCCACGATGGCTCCCACATCACTTTGGGGGTNTCCCACATCACTTTGGGGGTGGTTCCCACATCACTTTGGGAGTATTTCCCACATCACTTTGGGGGTGGCTGCCACATCACTTTGGGGGTGGTTCCCACATCACTTTGGGGGTGGTTCCCACATCACTTTGGGGGTGGATCCCACATCACTTTGGGGGTGGTTCCCACATCACTTTGGGGGTATTTCCCACATCACTTTGGGGGTGGATCCCACATCACTTTGGGGGTGGTTCCCACATCACTTTGGGGGTGGTTCCTACACTGCCTCCCCTTCACTGCTGAAGCAGTTCTGGTGTCCAGCTCGTTCCCGTGTCGCTGCCCACCCCCAGACTGGCTGTGACACGGCTGTGCCCAGCTCTGAGCACCATCGGGGTGACACTGCTGTCTCTGCTCCCTGCACTCCCCAGCCCCAGCCCGGCCATCGATGCTCCAGCCCAGGGATATGGGAAGAGTTTAACCCTCACCGAGCTGAGCAGACAGGGAAGACACCAGCAGACAGCTCTCAGTTACAAACTCTCAAACTCCCTCAGACTTGCATCAACGCTTCCCTAAATGTGCTTTTTACCCAGCAGACCCTTCAGGAAGGTGCATTTTGCCTTTCACCTCCACTCTGTGCGTTTTTCTGCCTCGTGGGGAGACGCCGTTTCACCTCTCCCACATGCTGGGGGCTGGGCTGCGAGGGGACAGCCCCTCCACACGGGGTTAAGGCACTGAGCTGCCTGCCCAGGAATGAGGATCCTCTTCCAGACAGCCCATCATCCACTAATGGGACTTAAGACAGTTGCTGCCTCATCGGCAGGAGCGTAATGATCGCTGGGCAGGGAGAGACCCATTATCCATCATCCATCCTTCTCCTCTGGCTGATGATAATGATTTCTTAGTTCAACAGCGGTGCACTGGGACCTCGGTGCTTTGTGCACGATTGGGGTTTAATATCCTGATCAAGACAAATACAGATCGTGGCCGGGCCACGGGGCCGCTGCGGAGGACAAAGCCAAAAGGGGCTCCCTGGAAAACTCGGAGGATGCACGAGATCCTAAGAAAACCTGAGAAGTGCCCGTGTTTTGTGCAGTGAGGAAAAAGTCGCTCCCTTCCCCCCCCACACAGGGCACAACTTCAAGATGAGGATTTGTGGCATAAAGAATCCGATCAGCAGGGCAAGAGGAAACCTAAAAGCTCTTGAAAATGTGTTTGTACTTCCCATTTCTTTCTCTCCAACTGTTATTCACCAACTCAAATCACTATAATTCTGATTATTGATTGAATATCGTCATTTCAATAATTGCAGCTCATGGATTTAAACTGCAAGAGTGTGGATTTGAATGGGATACTGGGAAGGAATTGTTCCCTGGGAGGGTGGGGAGGCCCTGGCACAGGGTGCCTAGAGCAGCTGTGGCTGCCCCATCCCTGGAAGTGCCCAAGGCCAGGCTGGATGGGGCTTGGAGCAGCCCGGGACAGTGGAAATTGTCCCTGCCCATGGCAGGGGGTGGAATGAGATGAATTTAAGGTCCCTTCCCACCCAAGCACGTGGGCACTGCCCCGTGCTGGTGACCAGTGTCACGGTGATGCTGAGCCACCAGGGCCATCGTCCCCTGCCCCTGCACTCGCCGCTGGCAGCGAGAGGGTGAAGCCATCTCACCACGCTCACCACACCCTCGCTGCTGCTCTCAGGAACTTCAAGTCCAATAAGGGATGCTCAGAAGGAACACAATAGCGAGAGCGGAGCCGCCGCTGGAAATTAAATCTGAAAGCCGAGTATTTATTCTTGTCGGGGCTCCTCGAGGAGCGCGGGCACACCGGCAGCATGTTAAACACCGCTCGGGCTCAGCCAGACTGATGTCCAGGCAGCTCTGCTGCAATATCCATTTGAAAGGAGCTTAGTGCCACGAGCCTTTCATCTCAATATTCCTGAGGCCGGATTTGAAAGCGCTTAAGGTTAAATATTGCTCACTCTTGGAAAGAACGGCTCCATCTGTCTCGTGAAAAAAAAAGCTTTCAGTCTTGGAGGTGCTCAGGGAAACACGCATAAACATGGTCAAGAGAGGCTGCAGAGGGAAAAAACTCCTGTGGGCCCTACCCCAGGAGTAATTAGCCCCTCAAATTCAGCAAGGATTAATCCAAAAAACCTTATATACAAAATGTAATCCATATTTGCTGTGGGGCGAGTGAGCATGACCCTGAGTGAGCACTGCACAGCTGGATCCTCACATCTGGGCATCCTGAAGAGCGAGGCAAGGAGACACCCAAGAGCAAACCCATCTCACCCTGAAGGATCCCAGAAAGACACTCCTGATGTGGTCCCTGGCCTCGGGATGGAGCCTCTGGGTGCTCCTGGCTGGCTGGAAGCTGCCACAGCATCTCAGAGACACCAAGAGACTCTCAGGCTGCTAAATGCCCAATTCACTCTTGAAAACTGGATTTAAGCAGCTGGTTTTGAACATTTGTGGTAAAAGAGAGACCCGAAATAGCATTGTGTGATTTGGGGTGAAGTGCCCCGAGGCCTGGTGATAATAATTGTACTACTCTTGAAAAAGAAAAATGACATTTTTTTTCAAGGCGGCGAAAGCCGCTGACGACATCCCCGGGGAGCTGGGGAAGCTTTGGAGAGGAGGAATCCTGTCTTTTCAGAGGCTGACAAATGACAGCAGCCTGGAACGTGTCTCCTGCAGTCCTGGATCAGACACAGCGTGACAGTGACGGTGCCCTGGGCCCGCAGTGTCACCGAC
This sequence comes from Aleadryas rufinucha, assembly GCA_013397815.1. Classification (NCBI taxonomy): domain Eukaryota; kingdom Metazoa; phylum Chordata; class Aves; order Passeriformes; genus Aleadryas; species Aleadryas rufinucha. Next base: position 11,701 of record VZTH01017115.1, on the reverse strand, counting down.
CACAGGGACCATGAGAATCCCATCCACCAGCTGGAAAAGCCATTGGGTATTCCCATGGGAGCTGTGGGAAGCTCTGCTCTAGGAATCACCCCCTGCTCATCCTCAGGGAAGGAGCTGAGCTGGGTCCTGCTGGCTGGCTTGGCTTGTTCTCCTCTCAGAATCATCCTGAGGGTGTCCCAGGGCCAGGAGGGGAGGTCTGAGGTGTCCCAGTCCCTGCTGCTGACGGATCTGTTGGAATAAAACTGATCCCGAGATTAATCTGAGTTGAAGTGGCTCCTCATTCTGTGAAAAGCACGTTATTGTGCAGGTTCTCCTTCAGCTGGGAACCTCTTCCCACCACCATCCTCATTCCTGCTGTGTTTTCCCACTCTGCTCAGCCCTGTGAGGCCCCAGCATGACCTGGGCTCTTTTTAACCCTCCCAAAACTCCAGTTTCATGATAGACTGGGAAGATGGTGCCGCACCGGTCACTCCACGTTGCGAGGGGAGGCTTCCAAGGAAAACTGACTTTTAATGTATTGATGGCTGCTATTTGATTACACCGGGAGGAAGGCCGGAGAGAAAATGCCAATAACGGTGCAAAACTTGAAAGCGAATTAACGCTTTTCCATCGTCGCCCTCCTGCCTCCCGCCAGCGCCGCAGCGCCGAGGGAAGCGGAGCCTTGCTCTGAGGCTTTATGGTGAGGTCTTCTCCTTCCCACTGCAGGTGAGGCAGGGAAAGATGTGTGGTCTTGTCCTGCTTAAACGCTCCCAGTCTGTGCCCAAAGGTCCCACCACTGACCTGTGGGTGCTGGGACAGCTCCCCAGTCCCATGGACACAGGAAAAAGGGTGCCAGGAACCCAAAACCAAGACACGTTTTCGAAACGCTGAGAACAGGTTTGGAAGAAGGGCTCTGGTGTTTTGAGTGTCTCAGGAAGTTCAGAGAACGCTGTAAAAGCCAGAGGCACCTACACCATGGATATCCTTGGGCAGAAGGATTGTCCTGGAGGTTGGGATGTTCATCTGGAGCCGCTGCCAACCCACGCTCACCCCAACAGACCCTGGGGCGTGGGGGAAAAACAAACCCAGTGAGGAGAACCAATGAGACATCTCACAGAAACACACAAAAGGGAGCCAATCAATACCAATAAACTCCTTCAGATGGTGATTAATTAATAGCAATTAATTTTGAAAAGAAGAGGATATTGACTTAAATTGACAGAGGGGCGAACCTTTGAGCAATTCAGAGAAAACGTCTTTAAAACACAGTGATTAAGTTGTAGAAAGTAATAAAAGGGCTACACTGCCTCCAGGACGAGCTGAACCCAGCCTGGGGATGGTGTCAGGAGAGCTCTAATTAGACATTGGAGCTGCATAAGGTAAATTGATTAGCTTGGCTCTGCCAGGTGGGATTTAAACAGTCATCTCAGTTCAGAATGCATCCTTCGTGCCAAGAGAGCCAAATTCCAGCAGGTCATTAAAAAATGCCAAAAGCTTCGCAAGCTGGAGGTGCTACAGCAAGGGAGGCTCTGTGGTGTCCCTGCCTGTGGCAGGGGGTGGTCCTTAGGGTCCCTTCCATCCCAAACCATTCCATGGGTTTGTGATTCCATGGCATCTCACCTCCTCAGAGGTCACAACCATTCCAAAACCTCCTTATTAATGCAAGAACAAATGTCCAAATGTCCCTGTCTCACCCGGGCCCTGCTGTTGGGATCTGGATTGAGGCCTTACTGGAAAGCATCCCTGCAGGTCCCCTCACTCCTCAGAAGGTTCTGGCAACCTTTCCTTCTGATCCAGGCACAGGGATTGCCGTCTTGGGGTGAGAGAAGCACCAGAGTCAAACCCGGGTTAGGCTGGGGGTAAATTAAATTAATTGTGAGCTGACATTACAGGCACGAGGCCTAAACTCCACTCTGACAATTTGCTGCTAATTAATTATGAGTAATTGGCTGTTGTGGGGCTGCATGTGGTGATGGCAAGTGGGCAAAGCCCGTGGCCACAGCAGACGTGAGTCAACCTTGGTCTTTGGGTTTCTCCTTTTCCTGGGAATGTAAATTATTGAAACTCTCCTGGAAATGAGACAGGGACATCTGGTAGCTCTTTGTGGCGGGATCAGGAGACACAACAGCTCAGCAGGTCAAAACTGTCTTCTGAAGGGCTTCATTTCTTCTCCCCTTTCTTCCTCAACATCCTGAACTCCTGGCAGATCATTTGAAGAGACTCCTAACCATAATCAAGCAAAACTAATTTCCCAACCTTCATAAAATGCATCCCCCACGACGACCCTCCGTCACAACAGGATGCTCAGAAATTCCTGAAATCTGCTCCTGCTGGGAGCTGCCCCCGGGCAGGAGAGCCTGGCTGTGGGTTTTCCAAGGAAGAGGCTGTTTCTTTTTCCAATAACTTTGCTCTACCTTTATTCTAGACTGGAACAACAGTTCAGGAGCTGAAGGAAATGCTTAATCACAGCCACGTTGTCTGGGACGCGGCACGTTGGGCTCGAGCGTTATCTGATCGCTCTGTGGGTTTGGAAAAATCATCTCCTTTCCCAAAATGTGCCGTTTTCAGCTGGTTTTTACAGGTCTGGTGAGCTCCTCCAGAGCAGGCACGGAGCTGTTTACTAACAATCATTCCCAAACAGCTAATTAAAAGCTGATTTCGATAAAACCTTAAAAATAGAGGCATTCTAGAAACGTCCTCAGCCCGTTTTGAAATAGCTCTTTTAAATGTCAGCGGAGGAAAACATCATCCAGCAACAGGGAGCTGGGCCCTGTTTTGAAAAACAAATAGCAGTGATTGGATTCAGCTGTGCAACAATGGGAATGCTGGAAAAGCCCAGCCAGGGCTTCACCCCCACGGAAGAGCCTCCGCGGCCACGGCCCCGCGAAGGGCAGGAGGCAGAGCCCGAGAGGTGCCAGAGCCTCGTGGAGACACCCCTTGTCATCCTTGTTCTGGGCAAAATGAAGCCGTTTTTGTTGGCAGGGACTGTGGAGGGATCCCACGGCGTGATCGGGTTTCTCCCTCCGAGCTGAGAGGCTGAAGACAGCCCTGTCTGCGATGGCTCGCGGAGCGAATAATTATTGAGGCCGAGGACCTGAAATGACCTTGCAGAAAGAAAAAGATTGTTGTGGGGAGGGAGAAAAACCCACCCCAAGAGGGTCTATTGTTAATGGCTGGCACTGTTGTAAAGTTCACAATTGGTAACTTATTTCAAGGTTGTTTTTCCTCGGGTTTTTTGCGCTTTGTGCAAATCTGGCTTGAAAGGGATGCCATTCTCTCAGCCCTCTCCCAACGCTGGTGTTTGCAGCCATGAGCAGCCCCTAAACTTGTATTTCAGCGCTGAAGACAATTGCAGAAGCAGATCCAGATTCTGATAGGCGTTTTTAAAAACAAATAAACATGCCCCAGTGGGATTTGCAGCCCGTGGCTGCGGGGCCACGCTGATGAGTGGGAGCTGGAAAAGTTCATTCCTCGGGGCTCACTGAGGCACAGAAGGAACCAAACCAGTTCTTGGCTGTTCAAGCAGAGAGTGAGAGAAGAAAACCAAAGGCAGGGCTCTGAAAATGAGATGAGGTTTTCAGATTTCTCTTGATATTATTAATCTACAATGCTGCCTTTTAGCACCGTTGACCAACATTTTAATACAATTTAAGCTGGCACCGCTCCCGACAGCTCGGGAACGATCCCAGGCTGATTTTGGTGTTGCATTTTGACACATTAACGGGTGAGGACAGCTCTGCATCCCACTGGAGCCAGCCAGGAGGCTCCTTCTCGCTTGTAGGGCTGGAGGAACAAGAGTGAGACCTCGGCCACGGGGTCCCTGCAGGTCATGATCCGGCAGCAGACCCCCAGTGAGCCACTTCCAACGCGGTGGAGCCTTGAGCCTCGAAAAATGAAGAAGGAGAAGAAAAATAAAGAAGCAAATTGAGACAACAGAACATTGGACTGCTCTAAATGTCAGTTTATCTCTGTTTTAAATATCAGTCCAATTGAATTTGAAATGTCAAGGCCTGATTCTCCTCCAGGTCACACAGAACTGGTGTGGGTCACACAGAACTGCCAGGCTGCGGAGCCCAGGGATGCTCAGCCTGGCTCTCCAAGGGGGCTGAGGGCTCACAGCCTCCCCAAAACCACCCAGCAGCAGCCTGGCTTCCCCTAAAACGGGGAGGAAAAGGGGATGGGAGGGTCTCTGGTGCAGAATAATGGAGCTCCTGGAGGGGACACCCCCTGAAGCTGTGACCACGAAGGACAAAGCTGCTCCTGCCATGGCCTTTCCAGCCACCAGAACTCTGCTGACCCCCAGGAACCCTCAGGAACCCTTTTGATAGCAAAACCCTGGATTTTTCGGTCAAGTTCTGCAGCAAAGGGACTTCTATAATAATATTTTACTGGCTGCAGCCTGCCTGGTGTTACACGGGAAAGAACAAGATAGGAAACACATGTGCAGATATTATTTGCTGCAGAAGTTGAATTCCATCAAAGACCACAGAAATATTCACGTTTCTCGTTTGCAATGAAAAACTGAGTTGTAATTACGGATTTGCCGAGGTGGGAGCCCAATATCAGCACGGCATTTATAAAAAAATATATTAATTCCCCATCCTGAAGCCCCCAGCCAGAGCGAATCTCGGAAATACAGGGACACCTCCCTTCGTAAAGCTGCTACAACGCGCCCATAATCCCTTTTTTTTATGATCCAACTCAGGCACAAAATTTAATAAAATTCTGTTTGCTTTTCCAAAGGCACTGAGTGCACACGTGTGGAAGGACAGAGAGAGAATGTCTCTGGAAAGGGGGAAGATGTTGAGGTCCATCGTGGAGAGGAGTGAGGTGGGAATGTGGCTGCCAAGCAAAGGCTGGAGCGTGAAATCCTTGGAGCAGAGGCACTGTCCGAGGTCGAGGAGGTCTTTTGAGCCCTTGACAGATGAAATCTCGTCCTGCTGAGAATCAGGGAAGGGTTTTTTGGGAAGGAGGACACAGTGGGAGCTCTGCCCAAGCTGGTCTGGAGGAGGCCAAGGCACGTCCCAGGGATGTGTCCAGCACAGTGACCATGGTCCTGCTGTGTCCCCTCAGCGGGGGTGTGCAGGGGACACTGTGCTGCCAGATCACCAAAACACCTCGTGGAGGTCACCACCCCTGAACCAGAGCATCTCCAGGGAGTTACATGTGGCTGTTTTGTCCAAATTCACCTCATTTTCACTCACTGATCAAACGTGATCCTGGTTGGACATCTTGTGGGTTACGGTCACTCAGAATTGGGGGTAGGACCGGGGATTTTTCACATTTTGCCTCCAAAAGCTCCAACAGAGCCAAATGTTGCTTCTGCAAAGGTTTCTCCAAAGGCAGCGAAGGCCAGGGGCCGGGAAGTGGCTCCTGTGGCTCCGGCTGCCGCGCAGGGAGCTCTTGTTTTCTGGGATAACATCCATCCTTCAAAGGGCATTTTGCACACATTTAGGGATGGAGGTATTTAATGAGGGATACTCATTAAGTACCTCAGAGCAGGTGCTCTGATGGCCAAGGGAGCCCAGGAGCTCGGCTTCTCCAGCACTTTGGTCCTTTCTCCTGCACTGGGAAGGTGCAAACGCCCTCCTGGGATTACCCTGATGAGGTTGAGGCGTTCACACACCTCCCCCATCACCCATTTGGGAAAAATCCAGCTGCCCAGTGTGGGTTTTCCTGGGAGAACCCGGGGGGCTGCACCTCCCAGCACTGCTGACCCGGTGATGATGCCCAAACCCTGCGTTTGACATTGTTGGAAATGTTTTCAGAACCAGTTAAAATAAAGAGAGCTGATTTTTCAGTGCTCAGTCTGAGGCAGAAAAAAACTAAGAACAACTAAAACAAACTCTACTAATGAGCAAAAAAACCCTTGGCTATGGATGTGTGCAACGGTGGCGACGACTCTTTATTGATTAGGTTGAACGGGATTGCTCTCTAATTATGTGTATCTAAAAATGTTGGAGAAAACTTCCAATTGGAGCTACAAGGCCTGTTATTAAACAAGGTTTTAGCCCTGGATTTCCCTTTAATCAATCAGAACGATTTGGTTGAAAGGACTCATGGAGCACATTTTGTTTTTCCCCCCATTTTGCAGGGGTTGGGTGGCAGAGGAGCTGGCACCGCCTGCAGACCACCAGGGCTGCTCCAGGAATTGTAAGGAGCTAAATTTCCAACGCTCCAGCCACCCACTGGAGCGCTGTTACCCTACAGGCGTTAGGGGAGAGCATTTTAATAACGAAAACCTTAAAAATTATAGATCTGTGCGGGTCGAATAAGCTGTCACACCTCCAATGGAGATAACAGATCTGTACAAGCACCTAAAATATTCCTGCAGACTTTGGAATTTAGGCTCATGGCATAATAGCATTTGCACAATAATTCAATCTAATTGTGTAGGGAAGCTGTAAAACTGCTCCATCTCTGATGCTTTACTGTGCAGGGGGGAAAAAAAAAGGATGCAGTTCCACCTTTTTCGCTGACATCTAATGTTTCAGGTTTTTAAAAATATTGTATAAAGACTGAGATTTATTTCCTAAGATGTTTCATTAATGGTTGTGGCAGGCAGCTGGCCTGAGGTTTGACACACAATAAAATCCATGTCAAGAATATTAAAGATAGTGCAAAAGATAACTATGAATTTACATTCAAACAGGCTTTTGACAAAGCCATTGCAACAGGCTCCTAATCAGGTCTTGAGACCCAGCCTGCCCTCTCTTTAAACCCGTGATCTTGAAAAGGAGCTTTAAATTGGAAATTATTACACATTAAAACCTCAACATGGGCCGGATCGAAGCGGATCGATATCTTGCCGAGCACAATAAATCAGCCGCTGCTCTGCGGTTACTGTTTGCTGAACATATTTAAATTTTCTTGTAACAAATTAATTCCAACATTTTCTCTTGATTGAATTAGGGCAAGTGTTGGAGCTGTCACAAGTATTTCACTGCTTCAGGGAGACAAATTGCTCGTCTGGACATGGGTAACAAGCCAAAGTGTTGAGTCCCTGATAATCTTTCCACTAATTCTCCATTACAGCAAAATGAAGCCATAAATCACCGTGACAGCTGATCGATGCAAACATTGTTTCCGCCATGATTGCCAGCGCTCCCCGCGGACCCGCTGTCCGCTCACAATTCCCGGGAATTGCTCCCCGGCCAGGCTCCCCGCGAGCGCGCCCGCCCCGCTCCGCCGGCGCTCCCGTGCCGCAAGTAACCATCTCATTTCGGGGCTCTCCTCCCACCCCACAAACTGCAGATATCCATCACGGGGCCCCCTTTAGGGCAGGACTTCAAAGCTCGGGACCGTCCCTCTCGCTGTCGCTCTTCCCGCCGAAAAAACCGGGATTTTAAACCTATTGTTTTATGAAATAATTCTGCTGGGTTGCAACAACGTCAGGCTCCGGCCCTGTCGCTTCCCCTTAACTAACTGGTGGCAAGTTGGATGAAATTACTTGACCCTTTATCGAGTTCTGCTAATGCCTTCTAAAAAAGAAATTAAAGGCGCCGGCGGCGCAGCCCCCGGCAGCTCTCCGCGCACATTTAATTCCGGGGAAGATGGATTAAGTAGTTCCCGGGACTAATTCACACGCCGAGGTGGCTCCGTGGAGTTCCAGGCTCCGGCCAAGGAACCCGGGAAGGAACCACGGGGCCTGGAAAACTCTGGGTGGGCTCTCAGCCCCAACCCAGAGTGGGGATTCCCAGGGAGGTGCTCCGAGGGAGGAGGGCTCCGGCACCGAGTGGGGATGTGACCAGGAGGAGAGATGGGGTGAGTGCTCCTGGGAAAGCCCCAGCCCCATGGAAAGAGCTGTTTGCATGGCTGAGACAATGTAATAAAAGGGATGAAACCAACGGAGAAGCGGTTCCAGGAGAGCTTTAGGATTGCGTGGAGTGCTGTCCTCACGTGGGACTGAGAGCAGCATGAGGAGCCCTGACCATGGACACTCGGTGTCCTTGTGCCTCTGACCAGGCGGGGCTGGATGTCACAGCCCTGAACTGTCCCAGCCACCAGGGCAGCCTCACCACCCTCAAGGACAATTAAGGTTGGAGAAGCCCTCTCAGACCATCGAGTCCAACCATTCCCAGCACTGCCAAGGCCACCACTGCCCCACGTCCCCAAGTGCCACATCCCCAGGGCTGTTCAATCCCTCCAGGGATGGGGACCCCACCACTGCCCTGGCACGGGACAACCCCTTTGGTGAAGAAATTTTCCCCAATATGCAACCTGAAGCTCCCCTGGCACAACTTGAGGCCAGTTCCTTTGTCCCAACGTGTCCCATGGCACTGGGGAGAGGCTCCCAGCTGCCTGTGGAGAGGGGGGACAACAAATGTGCTCAGGGCAGATGCATCCAGCAGATCCCTGCCTGGGAATAACAAGATACTTCCAAATATTAACGTTTCAGAGCTGGATTATTTTGGATATCGGACATGCTGCATTATCAGCTCTGAAACTCCCCTGTCAGGGGCAGCAGAGGCACCACCTTCCCCTGGCTGATTATGGATGAGTGAAAACCGGGAGAGCAGCGAGTGGGTAACAAACTCCATTCCCTCACATCAAACACGAGGTGCTTCGTCCTGTCAGCATTGCAGCCTCTCCTCTCCTCGTCAGCAAATCCCAACTCGTGTTCCAGGGAATTCCGTGGAGGCCGTTTGGGATCCCCTGCATCTCCCAAGGAGCCCAAATCCACCCTCTGTGCACAGCCCCGAGGTGTCCCCGCACGGAGCGGGTCCGGGGAGTTCACACCAGGATTGGATGCGAAGGGTGAGGGGGGTCCGAGGCATCCATCACTGTCCCCCTGTGATCCCTGCCCAGCCCACCACGGGCTGGGATCAATGAGGGATCGCTGGGGAGGAGGGAGAGGAGCTGGAGGTGAGCAGAGACACGGGGAAGGTGACAAACCCCGGGCTGTGACGGATCGGAGAGTTTAAGGAGAGCTTAAAACCAATAAAGGCAGCTCTGCATCACTTCTGCATCGTTCCCTTCTTTTCCATGCTGCAATTCCGCTTTGGAAATTCTTATTATGATTGAAATGCTCTTAATTGAGACGTGTTTAACTGAGACTAATTGAAATTCCACTGGCGCAGCAGTAAATCAAAAAAGAGGGGAGAAGATCAGAAGGGATCTGTTCTTGACATTGCTAAACTCCAGCTTGTTTTGCTGTTCCAAACCGGAGCGCTGCTAATGAAAAGCCTTGTTCTTTTGCAATAATTGTGCATTTTCAAATGTTGTTTCGAAGAAAAAGAATCTATTAAAACCAGAGGAACAATCCCAAAGAAATGCCAGTCAAAGCCATTAAGATGTTTTCGCTGATGCACCGCATGTAAATCTGATTTATGCTGGTTTAAACAGTTAAGAAATCCCCAAAATAACTTCATTTATTATTTTATTGCCTGATTAATGGTTCAGAGGAACTGATTTGCAGCTGAAGTTTTACAGAACGCAAAATTAAAATAAGAGCCTTTTGTAGAAACGTCCCGTATTTGTTCAATTATGTGCTCAAAACCGAAACAAATATAAAAACTTCAATAAATACATTTTCTTCCAAGGAATGACATGCTGTGGGTTCGCTGTTATTGTTGGGTTTGATGTTTTTGCCTCTAAGGAGGTCAGCAATATGGAAACATAAAGGCCAATTTAATTTGTGCATCTGTGGCTGCCAAGTATTTTAATTCCGACAGCTGTGACTGAAGAGTTAATATCTTACTTGTCAAAATCCAAAAGGAGGCCAGTGAATCACTCTAATTCTCATTAAGAGGCTTCCCCCCAGTAGCACCCTAATTCAAAATAATGAAAGTAGAGACTGAGTGCGATTCTAATGCCAGTTGAGACCTATCTTTTAATATTTCTCCGGTGATGGATTAGGGATCGGGGAAATTCATCTCAGATCATAGAGCCTAATTTAATAAGGGATCATTCCAAGAGTATTGCATTTTATAATAATGTCATTTAATGTGTCGTCTTCCATTTTTACTGTCCCATATGGATGCTTACACGATGGTGCCACGGGGATAAACTTTTAAAGAACCAGGCTCATTTTTTTGTGCTGGGTTCCCCTTAACGAGGAAGTTTATCAAGGAGATGGTTTATTAGCCAGCCCTGGTAATTGTGGGGTGGGTAAAAGAAGCTCCGAAAGCCACGAGAACGGTGACGAAACCCACACTTTCAAACCCTGGAGTGGAGGGGAAGGGAGAACATTTAAAAGTAGCTTAAAATCTGATTTTAGTGCCTAACACAATTGTGCCAGTGCATGAAAAATGTGGGCACCCTCTTGTTTAAAACACATGATAATAAAATAATTTTCCCTCTATAACAGCATCTCCTTACAACATTTCCCACGTGCTTCCTCAGTGTATTCCTGGGATTATTTAGCTAATTGCTTCTTTGGGGGTTTGATGCTTGTTTTCCAATGTTCTTTCCCCCAAAAAACACAAAGATTTGCCGTGCTGTGAGGGCAGCAATTTTCAACAACCAGCATAATTACTCTGTGTAAATATTTGGGCTCAGATATTTAATTTAATTTGTATTTCTTGGCACTGCACTGGAGGGGAGATTCTGGGTGATTGCCACCCCAAACCCGAGCTGCTCAAGGTCATGAAACGAGCCAAGCCCCCAAACATCAATAGCTGGGGATTGCCCAGGAGCTGGAAAGCTGCAGCCTGAGCTTTGGGTGATCACACAGAGCCTTTAGGAAAAATGGGGCCATAATGAGGATTTTTGTTCCAAATCCATTGGCGTGATTAAGTCTTTATTTTCAGGTAACAACTCAAGGGCTCCGCGGCCAGGGTTTGACAGAACGAGATCAAACACGGCCAGGCTGAACAGGAAGCAGCTGAGGGATAAATAACCTGCTGTAAACAATAATCTCATTACAGCAGTTCTTCCAGCCTCGGAATGTGGTGGCTGAAAGGGAACACAATTAATCCAAAATGAGTTATTTCACATTTTCCTCTTTCCTCCTGAGTATTTTCACAGTTCTGCTGTGTTCAGAGTGTTGTAACTCCTGGTATTTCTTGGGCTTTTCCTCGTGCAGCTCAATTTTCTGTTCCTGCCCTGCTGAAAATATTCTTCCTTGGCATTTCTTTGGATTTTCTGCTTTTCTCCTTTGACATTTTGCACTTCTTTTTTAAGTCCCCATTTGTTTACTGACTCTTTTTATTCCTCTGCCTCTGTTCCTCTGCCTCTTCCTTCCATTTTATTCCACTTCTCCCCAGCCCAGCTCTTTCACACTTTTTCAGGCCTCGTTTTTGAGCTGTGCCTTTGCTTAAACAAACATTTGTAAAACTCTTTGTACAAATTGGAGAAGTTTCATCTAAATTTTATGGCCTGGATTTTTTTTTTCTTCTCACCACATTATCTCTTCATGTGTCAGTGTCTTGTTTGTTAAACTTGTTGCTTTGGGTTCAATATCCAAAGTTATCCCTCCAGTAGGAATGTTACAAATGTCCATGCCTGGCATCTGGAACCGCTTTAGGGACTCTGGTTTGCAATGAGAAAATTATATTTATAACTGGTTTAAATCAGGAAAAAAGGGCTCTGCTTGCATCTAAAATAATTAAAAATGACTAGTTTATATTAAAGAATTAGAAACAAGCAAACAAAAAGTTAAATAGACAGGGTTTGAGGATGGGTTTTTTAGTGAATGCTGCCCGTGTGAGTGACCTTTTTCCATTTCCACTGCTTGTTTTTCCCGTGTCACCTTCATTCCCATCCCTGGAAGTGCTCCAGG
>VZTH01017112.1:126326-291088 GCA_013397815.1 Aleadryas rufinucha | reverse complement strand
CTGTAACCTAGGACAATAACACACACTCCAGTGCTGGAAGCCACAGTCTACCTTAAAGCTGCCACTTGTCCTAGACTCTTGAAGGTTTAGCCAGATCTTGGTTCTAGGAAGTGCTAAAAAGTATTACTTGTATCTTATGCTGGGGAAGGCATCCAGGCACCACGTTAATTTTCTGCAGCATATTCTTTTCTTGGTGGCAATGTGTGCTGTTGGCATGGGCCCCCTATAGCTGTTTTTAGCAGCAACCCAGGAGGTCAGGAGGGACTTAGTGCAACTCATGGAGTTACCATCTAGACCAGATTTTGGCATGTTTAGCCAAAAAGGTAGCAAGAAAGGCTAGAGCTTTGGCTACTACTGCCCCATGTACTGAAAGGCTTGCAGAGCACATGAGCACTGTGGAATTCAGGAAGGTGGAGGGATGCATGCTGACTTAGGGAAAAATTTCTCCTACATCAATCATGGCTGTTAACTTGGGGTGAGAGGGTTTACATGCTGACCTGGCCATTGCTGGGTGCATGATGCCCAATCTTGTTTTATTCTTGGGCATTCTTGGAGATTTGGACAGGGTTTTAGGCCAAACTTGTCTGGCTTTGGGTCTTCTGCCATTACTTAGGTGGTCAGATCGAAACCATTCCCTTTCTGCTTTCCACCCATCTCTGTCTAATAGCAGGGTGTCACCTGCTTCTGAAACTTCTGAAAATGCAGTAGTGTCTTTGTGCGTTGTAAAAGAGCTACGTGGCCAAGCTCAGGGAAGAACTACAGAAATCATTGTGTATTAATAACGCATTTGATGGACTTACCCAATTGTTTATTTTTGTCTATAATTGGCAATAATCCAGACCTTGAGACTGGGTTTGTACTGAATTTCTGTAGTAACTTTGGGAGGTGATGAACTTTTGTCTCTGTCCCTAAAGCTTTGTGGCTCAGGGCTACTACACCAAGAGCCTCTGAGCTCTGAAGTTAAACACTATTAGGATTGGGAGGATTGCTGTCCGGCAGGAGGGATGAAGGTGAATCCCCTTCACTCACAGTTTGTGGCAATAGTAGTCTTACCTCCAGGAATAATTGATATATAAATATGGTCTGAATTTTGGTAAGTTGCAATGGGCCTGAAGCATGACAGGCTGGAGTGCAGCCATATCCAGGAGATGAGTCAAAGCCCTGATTGTTTAGGGCACATAAAGAATAAAAACCAGAAGGACAAAAATCCAAAACACCAAGACAAAACAAAAACCCTCTCACTGAATAGAAGCAAGATTCTAGACAGAGAAACACAGTTTTGATCTGAGTCCATGTTGTCCCCAAAGAGATTTGTAGCAGGCTTCATTAGTCTCATCTTGCTGCTTACTCTAGGAACTGGTTATTTTAGGAACTGCTTTTCCAACACTGCTGCAATGTGATGAACTCCTGTGTACTCTCGCATGCATTACATGGCAAATCCTGTTTTATCTTGTGTGCAATACACACTTAACCCAATTTTTAGGCAGACCTAAGCTCTATCTTAACACAGTTAAGGATAAATCATGGGTGGAAGGCTCAAAGAAAACATGCAGTTTTAATGTTTATTTATTATAGTCGTGTGAGCCTTCTGATAAGAAAGAAAAGAGGTAAAGTTTTTAGGGGAAGAAATTCCATGTGTTTAGAGCTGGGTGTATGATTGCTGTAAGGGGTTAGACTGATCTGAGGATTTTAAGTAGGCTTGCTGCTATTCTGGGTATTTTTTTTTTCTCCCTTCATCCTTCCCCAAAAGGAGTTTTCCAGAGATACGTAAAAGTTTACCCTTCAAGAACTGGCTTTAACAAGAAACCGCAGCTCTAGATCCAAGCTACCACAGTTACTCCTCCCTACTCATGGAAAAGAGCTCTGACATTATCTTAGGGAATGCCGGGACACTCGGGGCTGTGTGTGCCAGACACGCCTGTGTGCAGACCCTGCACGTGTCCCCAGCAGTTGTGCCCATGTCGGAAGGGCTGGACTACCTGCCAGTTGGTTGTTCAGCTGTGACTCACCCTTATGGTGTTCACTGGCCGTTTCTGTGGTTTTGGCTGCTTCTGCAGGACTTCCACTGACCAGCCCTGTACTAATTCATTTAGTCTCAATCTGTAAACACTTGATTGATAATCATGAAAGAGCAATATAAAAGCCTGTGCGCTGTATGGATTAAAAGAGCAGACATGTTTATATCCTGATAACAATGGAGTAATCTGGCAAAGATCAGGAGTCTCACATTCCCATATCCAGATGATTTTATTTTTGGAGTCCAATTGGTGGTTTTCATTTTTGGCTATTGCAAAACCATCGTAGGTCTTAGCTGTTGCAACACAGGAGGAGGATGATGTTGTTGGAACGGGCGCTCTGCGCTCTTATTTAGGAGGCTTTCACAGTAGTTGCTGCTCTCCGAGTACAGCAGGAGGAATGGTGCTCCCTCCTCGCTGCCTGGTGAGGGGGACAGGGTGCAACTGTGTCACTTAATAGTGCCAGCTGTGAGGGGCATGGACAAGCTCCAATGACATTTCTGCTCAGCCCCAGGAAGAGAACTGCTGAGGTGAGGAGCGGGAGGATTGTAAAGTGGAGCCCTATGGAGAGGAGGAGGGGTATCCTCAAGACTTTAACCAGGAAACGGACTCGAGGCAAAAAGAAATGGAGAGGCAAGCAAACTCTTATTTCAGCCAGCAATCTGTGCTCTGCTCTGGGGAGGGCTTGCAATTTGGAGCTTAACCAAAACACTAATTCTGCTTTTTTGGCGGGAGAGGAGGGGGGACCTTTACCTGGCACATCAACCTTATCCTATCCTCTGCTCTCCATTTCTCCTGCCTGGGCTGAAGACGCTTTTAAAAAAGTAGGGCTGTTGTGTCAGGGTGGCATTGCAGCTGCATGTGAGCTTGCTGGGGAACTCGTGCCATGCTGCATCCCTCTTCTCTGGTGTGCTCACACTGAGCAGACTGTTACTCTTCAATGTATGCTGCGTCCTGTGTTACAAATTAGACCTGAACTAATTGGCAGGGATGCGGAAGCGCCCACGGCAGCGGGTGTAATTGGTGCTGTGCTCCCTGTGGTGCTGTGTGTCTTGTTCTTTTGAATCCCCTTTGGGGAGTGTGACATAGTGTCCCAGCAATGTTGTGGGCATCCTGAGTGTCACTGAGGAGTAATTCATCTAAAGAGGCTTGTGGGGGATGGAAGGCTGAGGAGGATTAAAGTCCCTTACCCTATTGACTGTGCCTGAAGGGAATGTAGTAACAACCCAAACCAGGCTACCCAGAAAATGGTTAATGCTTTTGGTTACTGGAAGGAGCTATTTCTCTGTCTTTTCCTCCTCCTCTTCTTCCTTTCTTTCCTCTGTTACTGACATCTTCCCCACTGTACAGTACCTAATCTTGGGTGGCCATCACTCCAGGAGCCACAGGGACCTTGCGCCTCAAAAGGGGGATATTCTCTAGGCATGATCTGCTGCAGCTGTAAATGAGCAAGTTAGTTTGACCTTGGCCACTTCCTAGACCAAGGAATTTATCACCCTATTTTTTTTTTTGTCTTAATAGGAGCCCTGTAGCACTTATACAAGCGTCTGTTAAAACAATCTCTAATTGTATGTGTTCCTCCAGCCACTGTAGTGACAAATAAATCCTCCTGCAGTGACTACCTTATCCAAGGCAGGACAGAGTAACCCAGAGAAGCCTTGGTGGGTTTCAGATACGAGAATGCAGATACAAGCTATCTTGCCAAACTGTTGTAAGTGCGTTTTTGTTTGAGGCAGAGTTGTGGAGGTGGATTTGAAGTGCTGATTCTCCGTGTTTCCTGGCAAGGGCATTCCCCTGGCACACGGTCCCTGACTTGGCCTCTGTGGCTGCCGGTGGGATGTTTGCCAGCCTGCACTCCAGCCTGGTGCTCTCCTTCTTCCCAGCAGGGACACGTGCATCACATGAACACTGCTCCTGCCACCAAGCCAATGCAGTGTTTCAGATTTTTTTCCTTTCTCCAGTCCCATGAAAACTGCCTACTAGATTGGAGGAAAGACAGCATTTGGGCTGTTGGTTTAGCAGTTAGCTTCCTGCATGTCCCCTGCTCCCCTTGCCACTGTTTGGTCCCTCTTGCCTTTCTGCACACTGAACTCTCTGCTGGTGCACATGCATAGACATAAGTCCATGATGGCTTTTGTTTCTGGTTAAACAACATGTATTTATCTTAAGACTAAAACAAAGTAGGGATTGTAGGTGTTACTTGCCTGAGTAGGTTGAAGGAAGATTATAATGCTGCTGGATTCTGGACTGGAGAAAAGACTGTGTGGAAAGCAGAGTGAAACAGGGGAAAGCATCTCATCGTACTCTAGGTAGCCCAACTATTATTGGTTTAAATCAGAGTGCACGAGTGAGGTTGATTGATCATGCAGAGAAACATGATGCTTATTTGGAATGGACAGCTATGGTGAAAAATTGTGTTATAAATTTTCATGTTGTCAGTTCATGGTCTTCTATTTCTGCTACTGGCTGTGGTTCAACTATCTATAGAAAAGCTAAATCTCTTAAACACAAGCTTCTAGAGGAGATGACTCCTCTTTAAAGAAAATTAAGTTATGTAATTTGAGGAGAGGCAGAGGCATGCTTAGGGAGCAAGGAAGTCTTCTAATTTTCTGGATTTCTTAAATCTGGTCCAAGGGGAGGCATTATGATAGTGTTTCCTTTCAGGAAACAGTTGAATTAATTGCTTTTTTTTTCTAGGATTTTCATTTCACAGGATGCTGTTTTAATGGGTAATGCATTCTTTACCTCTTTCTTGGCAGGGATGCTAATTACTTGTCTGTAAAATCACTTTGCATCTCCAGCCCAAACACATACAAATATGCTGAGTTTGGAAATACAGCACCCAGCATCCTGTGCTTGGCTGTCAGTCCCTTGACTTTCCTGGTGGACAGTTTCAAACCATGTTGCTTCCTTCCCGTCTCTTGTAGCCAATTCGTCATCAGACATTCAGGAAAACCCAAGTCTGCCCCTGGCTCTGTCCCTGCCGTGTAAAATGGGACATTCAGCAAGTTGTGTTATCTGCTTCTGTCTTCCCTTTCCATCTGCATCTTAATCCAGAGTGACGGAAACTGCCTCTTAATATGTAAAATGTATAATAATGCTGGTGTCCCAAACTGCTGTAATTGAGAAAACCTGTAAAATAATTTTGCATTAAGGCATGTTGGCTCTTACAAAGTAAAGACCTAAACCTAGAGGTTTTCATGAGTTTTCAAGGCGGTTTCTAGGCCGAGCACAGTCAGCCTGTGCCTGGGTTTGGGAGCGCAGAGGCCCCGTCTGCACTTTGTGTTGCATTGCAGAGCCGAGATGCAGCAGCCCAAGGGCTCCCTCCACATCTGGCACTGTGCTGTGCCTGCCTCGTGGCTCCACCTCGAAATGCATGATTTCGGTTTGGGGGTGAAAAAGTCAGAAATCTTTTTTTTTTAAAAAAGGAAAGAAAGTCCAGTAATGTGGGGGAAGGGAGGAGAGCGGTTATCTTGCACCTTTCGTGGCGCCTGTTCGCGTGAGCGCCTGCTCTCATTCATAAATGGCTCTGACAGCCGAAAGCCCTTGGTCCGAAGAGAAACCAAACAACTGGGGGCTGGCTCCGAGTGCTCCAGAAGGGCGATGGAGAGGGAGAGCCGAGCCCCGTCCTGCCGGGGCTGCTCTGCCGGGGGAATGCGGAACTGCGGAGCTGGCGGGGGACAGGCGGGGGGTGGCCGTGTTTGAGCAGGGATCTGGCGCTATAACTTTTTTTCTTCTTCTGTTTCGAGTAAACACTCTTCCCCGCCCTCCCCTCGCTCCCTCCACCCCACCTCCCTCTCTTTCAGTCCCGCTCATGTGTTTCTATTTAAGGGCTGCAGTGCAGACGAATATGATTGGCATCTACAGCCCCCTCTTGACTTTCAGCTCAAGCCTTTAGAGTGGAGAAGGAGCTGAGCCGCCAAGGGGAGAGCTGTTTTTTCTTTGGGTTTACTGGGGGGATGGCTCAGCTGTGGATTTATACTGCTTCTGCCCAGGATTTTTCTCTCTGAATGGGAGCAAGGATTGTGGAAACCATGTTGGGAAGAGGTTTATTTTCAGAATCCATCATGAAACTGTGCAACTAATTCACTTTTTTGGCTCCTTTTTATATTTTTTTTTTCTCCCCTTTTTTCTTCTTCTCTCCAATGTCCCTCTGTGCTGCTGGGTTGTGGGCCAGAGGAGGCTGTTTCTATATGGCCAGCCATTTGGGGATATGCTGCAAGCCAAGGTTGTTTGTTGATTCGCTTGGCTCTGGTGACAAGTTGGCCTGTTGTGAATCGGATGGACGGAGGTCGCTCTCAAGGAGCCATGGCTGGAAGCTGGCTTACGGCTTGCTTTTTCCCTTCCCCAGGTGCTGATGCTAGCTCTGAACCCATGATCCTGGAGCAATATGTGGTGGTGTCCAACTATGAGAAGCAGGAGAACTCTGAGATCAGCCTCCAGGCTGGAGAGGTCGTGGATGTCATAGAGAAAAATGAAAGCGGTAAGTTATATTTGCTGCTTTTCCCTCTTCCAGTGGTCTGATTTTTGCATTTGCTCTTCTGCTTTCAGTTTCCTCATCGCTACTTGTTAGCTGTACGTTTGCTCCATCTGGTACAGTTACTATGTCTGGCAGAAGATGTTGAAGTTTCTCAATGTTGATTTGGGCTGGGGGCCAAATGTTGCCTTCTACTGTAAGAATGTTTCATAGGTTTTGTGTGTTAATTAGCCAAGGTACGCTAATGGAAAATGAAGGTGACGGAGAAAAGGATCTGCAGCTAATGAAGCTGATGTATAGTAGGCTGCTATAGTTGCCCTGCTGTCTCTTCAAGTTTCTGTCAGTATTTCCATTACTAACTCCCTTTGCAGAGGATTTATAGGATGAGTGTTTAAAAATTGCTCGGGATGAAGCTTGGCTTGACAGCTTAGCCTGTGGCCCAGAGCTGGGTAGGGAGGGGAGAGAATGTGCGTAGATAAATACGTGGCCGTGCATAATTTCAAAACTTCTTGCAGAAGTGTTAATTGGGGAATTTTGAGGCAAAGAGGCAGAGGCTGTCATGTAAAAGCAGGATGAAATCGCCTTCTGCCATGCATGGAATAACCAGCTTGCACTTGGAACATGAGATTTTTGGCAAGTGTTTGTAGAGATTTCTTTTGTGTACTTTAACTTTTGGATGCCTGGTAGCTTTGAGTTGGGCAGAACACATGCAGGAGGCTGTGTACGTGTGAGTGGTTGTAGTGGCTTAGCAGCTGGTTTGAATAACTGCCTGTCTTCAGCAGCTCCCCCTCCTCCCCTCCAGCACTCCTTGTGTATTAATCCAGAGCTGTTGTCCAGGACTGGTTTCCAGCCCACTCGTGACTTGTGTGTCCTCATCCAGGGGAGCTGCTGACATTTGGATCTGTTCAAGCCAAGGCTCACGTTATGGTACCTCCACACTCAGGACTCTCCACTGGCAGGCTCTGGAGTGTGCTGGGCACACCAGAGCTTGGGGACACTAGGGCACCCTGGTCTGAAGTTCAAATTCGGCTTCCAGAGCTTTGAGCCAGGTTATCCACAAAGGTGACTATGCATTGTATTTTTTTTCCCTTCTTTTAATGGAGTGGTATTTCCTCTGCCCTATGAGAGCCTCATGCTTGTTTGGCTCGACGTGGTACAGTCATTTGCTGGCTGGTGATTGGGTGTGGAGTCCAAAAGGGCTGGGTGTGGAAATGCACTGGCTAGTGTGAACAGAAATACCCATCTCCTGGGTACTGACTGTATTGCTTGCAAAAGTAATTGAAACTAAACTGCTCATCTGCCCCACTTTAAAGCAATAGTTATGATTGAAGAGGGAAAAATGTCTTTACTTCTTGAACTGTCTGGGCTAGTGGACAAGCATCCTCCCTTCCAAGCCTGTGGCCTCTCGTTGTCAATAGTGGGTGTCACTGCCATCAGAGCAAGCCTAGTTATATTGTGGCAACTTATATTCATATTCATGATATCCTTGTCTTGGATAATGGCTTATGGAGCCAAGGGAATTAATTGGGCTGTTAAATAATACAAGCAGTGTCTGAATTCCAGTTACAGTTCCTTTGTCTTTTCTTGTAGTGTGGCCTCTCTGCCTTGCACAGTTCAGACCACATTGTATTGAATCACATGGTATGTGGAGATAGAAATGGAGAATGGCTGGGTTTGAATTAATTAGTAGGTCCATAAATGTGACTCTTCTAAGGGAACATCCTTGAACTTGGATTACACTTCTTAAAACCATATTCTGATGCTTGGCAGATTCCTTAATGTCCCTGTAAACAAGAAAGGAAATCTGAAGCCTGGAATTCCGTGCTGTGATCTCGTTCTTTATATTTATGTACGTACAAAATAAAGTTATATCTGTATTCTTAAAAAAAACTAAATAAGCTCGTAAGTCACAGATTGGTGGTGGAGAGAGTATCACTTTCTTGGATGCCTGTTTTAACTGTTCTGGTAGGGAACTCATGGTTTAGTTGTTCCAAGAACAGGACTCCAAACATAATCTCTTAATTCTCCCCTAGGTTAGGGATACCACAGGAATGACTTCAAAACTATGTCTTGTCTCTTCAGCTACAGCTGAACCTGATGATGTCATGTAATGAAACTAGCAAAAGTTTCCCAAGTGTCAACTTTCAAAACTCATGTATTATAGTTTGAATTTGAGTATCTGCTTAGTGTAAGCAAGCAAACCTAGAAGATGTGGTTATGACCTCTAAGAACATGGGGATATAATTTTCAAGAAAATAAGATTATTGGACTATGCACATGTGTAATAATTCATTTGACTGTATGGTTATGTTGGCCTTGTAAGTGTTGTGAAACTGCCTGTGATGTATAAATTAGGTTCATTCTTCTAATCCATACAAAGGTGATGCAAGGTGTTATGGATGTCACCTGCAGCAGGGGCAGTGTCTTCAATGAAAGGAAGGAAGAGTGGCTGGACAGGTTGTTAGCTGACAGCGGAGAAGTCCTGTCAGACTGGACAGTGTGTGTTGGATGTGCTGTTGGGCCAGTATTTTGAACTTCCTTATGAGTATAGACATGTATATAGCATCTCATATGTCTGCTTTGGGTATTTCTTTAACTGTACTTTGGGGAAGTCAGATGTGTAAAGGCACAGATGACTGATTTTAAAAAACCTTGCCTGAATAGGGTTGCCTGCAGATGCCAAGGACACGTAAATAGTTCTTTTGTTTTCTGGAGTAGAAAAACTTTAACTTGGCTTTGTTGCATGGCTTTCATAGGAAAGAAACACCTTCTCTTTACTGGTCAAATGTCCCTATGTTTTTTACACAAGGAACCTCAAAACCAGTTTCCAAATGATGGTGCATGTTTCATGTCCTGCTGGATGTTTTCTTCTGCACACTTCTAGGGCCCGAGCTAGAGTTACCACCTTTTCTGATGTTTGCCTCCAAATTGTATGCTCTCCTGAAAGGATGTAAGCTATGCTTGTTCAAAGGCCAGTGTATAGAGCAGAGATAGAAGGGGGGAAAATACCTGGTATTTGATTTATTGAAGCCTTATCTGGTTTTCATCAAGCTACTTTAGCTTCACCTTAAGTAGGTGTGTCACACTTACTGTATAGTATTACTCAGTGTTACTTTTCTCATATAAGAGATGGCATTTGAGGTGTCTCACAGGCATATGTATATAAGCCCATTTGGTAGGGCCTTGTCTCATTTGGTTTTCTCTTTCACGGAAAGAACTGGATAAGTTGTCTTCATTGTTGTGCCAGTGAAAGTTATTACTTGCACATCATTTGAAGTTGAAGCTTCTGTCCCGTATTATGACTTAAGTGCAAGGTCAATGTAGCAAATGTGGTGAATAATTTCCAAACCCTTGATCTGAGTTGTGAAGCCTTTGGGTCACTATAACCTGATTGTTGCTGCAATTACCATGGAAGCAAACCTTGCTAGACTGAAATAAACTGTTGTACTTCAGAACAAGTTGTTTAGTAGTGTACCAACTCTCAGGCTTCAGCATTTGGTTTTTGCAGCAAATACCTATCTTGCCTCAACAAAAATTGTCCTTCAGACCTTAATTCTGTTTATAAGAGTAAAATACCCAGAGTGTGCCTGTTGTATCTGATGCATGTATCTCTTTCATTTTTCTGTAGCTGGGGAGGAAAATTTGCATGTAGCAATGGTCACACATGCATCAGGAGAAAAAAGGAGGTTTACAGTCTCTACAGCTGTTGTCTGGGACCGGGCTGTAGTTACAGGACTTGTGTTTCTTGCTAGAAGTGACTGTGATTTGTTTAAAGGCATGGTGTAATCAACCTGCTCTGTCCAACACTATCTAAACATTTCTGAGTTGTTTCAGAAAAACTGTGTGAATAGTTGACATAAGTCCTGTCGACTACATAGGCTTCTTTTAAACCTTAACCAAAAAAAGCCTCGTGGATTGACTTAAAAATGTATTTCTGTTGCAGAAAAGAAATGTTGTGACTTTAAAGCAGGAATCTGACAGATTTCTTTAAGGTGGAAGAGGGAGGGACTGGGCCAGAGCAGCTCCCTCTCTGCCAAGTTTTGCGTAGATGTGCCTTGAAATGGTCAAGATATAAACTGTGTCGGCAGTGTTTGCAATGGAAAACCTGACAGACAGTGAAGTATGAGCGCACTCCAGAGCACCTCTGCTGCTGCTGCTCTGCTTGCAGGCAGGATGGGAGCTCTTTCCTTACAGCCCCTGGGAGCTGTGCCTGCGGTGGGGGCGTCGTGGGATGGCGTTTTCAGCTGGGCTGAGCAGGACTGTAGCCATTTCCTCTGCGATTACATAACTGCAGACCAATTTTCAATGTTACAGTACATGTAATACGTCAGACAAGGCTATTATGGTTAGTGTAACTTTATCAGGACCCAAAGGAATCTCTGGGAAGGGAGACTGCTCTTCCGTCTTTATCTGGGATGTGGGACTTGGCACTGAAGTATCCATGAGGAAGATGTCTGCTCATCTGGGAGTCCTGGCTTAGAGGACTTGGGACTTGCTGGTTGTCCACACAGTGTCAGGAGATGAGTGTGTGCCTGGCAATGTCCTCTGCTACACCATTTGGTTTCACTGGTGCTGCTCACTGGCTGCAGTTGTGAGCTAGGAGAGGGACATAGAAAGGCCACAGCTCTCAGTTACTGGGGATGCACTGGCTTCCCTATTGGAAGCTCCCTCTTCTCAGACTGAAGGCTTTTTGAGATTCCATGAAGAGCTTCTGGCTCTTCATGGGGAACACAGCACCCTTTATTTGAAGGTGTTGCTTTCCAGGGCTAAATAAGTGGGTTTATTTGGTACCACATGGGGCCAAGATTACTTTCATGGTTAACTGCTGCATCTTGGCTAAAGGTGCACCCTTAAAGTGTTCTAAGTAGAAACAGAGAAATATTGTTTCTTGCAACTCATGGACCAATCTTGCATCTTTATATCCCTTCTGACATTCCTGTTTTTGCAAGTTGCATTGATTTTTAGTCACCTTTCTTTAGCGTTGGTGGGGCTTTTGTTTTAAATTTTGTGGAGATCACCATTTCTATCTTGCATCTGCTTTTTGCTGCTCTACCTCTTTCTTTAGGTCCTTGTCTTCCTGATCCCCTCTTTATACACAGAGGGGAGCATGTGCACTGCTAGCAGATGTCTCTGAGCATTAGTCTTATCTTGTAAAAGCTGGCCAAACCCAGTACACTTCTGTTTATTCTAACAAATAAGTGGCAGTCTAGCAGCTTTCTAGATTTCAAATGTGGCTGTAGCTCTACACCAAGTTGCAAATGCAGTTTCCTAGTTTGCTTGTGAATTGTCAATAACTTTGCATCCACTGGTCAGATGTGCTGCCAGACACAGTAATTGCCAACATTATGCTCTATTTCAGGTGCAATTGTGCGTGTTGTGTTTCTTTAGAAAGTGAGCTTTTTTTTTTCTTTACATAGCATTTCAAGAGTGTGTAGTTCATCAGATATGATGTAGGACTTGATCTCTGTTTGTACACCCAGCTCAGCCTTGCCCTGCTGTTTGCTCGGAGAAAGTACTTCAGTTCTCTGTGTTTCTACTTCTTCCCAGTGTGGCCATGTATTTGAATTTAAAGCCTTGTAAGAGACCAAGGTCATGATATAAAAAGTAAATCCTCCCTTATACAGCACCCCCTTCTCTTGATCAGTCCTTGAGCTGTGCCTGGAATTTGAGGAGGAGAAACAAGCACTTTTGTAGGCTGAACACTGTTCCTCTAGCACCGTTGGCTTTATCCCAGAGGACAGGTTTAGGTGAGTGGCCATCACTAAATACATGGGACAGCTTGTCTTGCTGCTTCTGTACGTACCAGTGTTCATAACTCTCTAACAAGGAGAGCCAAGTTTAAGGAAGGACCACCCCAAGCCCCTTTTTCAAAACAAAGGTGTGTAGCCTTCAGCGTTCATTCTGAATGCGGCACTGCCTTGCCATGTGTCCTGCCTTTCTGGCACCAGCCCAGCAGCAGAGGATACTTGATCCACTTATGAATCAGTTCCTGTCCTGCTGCAGTTTCTGCCCAATGTACGTACTAATGCAGACAAGCACAGGCCATCTGAGGAGGCAGGGTGGGTGCTTTGGAATTTTTGGTAATGCTGTCTAGAATCGTGGCTATGGCGAGATATAGCCACCACTCTCACAGAGGCCTCCCTCCTGGGGGAATTACCTCAGCTCTACGGCCAGACGAGAGAGTGGCCACTCACCCAGCCCGGTGCTGTCTGCACACGGGCGCGCTCACGCATCCAGCAGCGTCAAACGATGAAGGAGGCAGGAGGAACCGCACCTTAGCATGTCCTGCTTGTCTTTAATGGCAGCGCGGGGCACGCACCACAAGCTAGCAGAACGGGTGCAAGATGGCGGAACGGCGATCCCCCCACGTGTCCCCCCTTAAATACAAGGTGTTCTCCCGGGCGCAGGCAGGGGGCGGGGCCCAGGTAGGGCTAGGGGCGGGGTCACAGGGTAGGAACCAATGGCAGGGGTATGTCCCACGGGATGGGTCCAAGGACGGAACATACCAGGGGGGTAGAGAACCGGGACCGGTCCAATGCCCGGCCAGAACTAGGGGGGTACTGCAGGGTTGGGGGCTACTTCACAGGATGCAACATTTTGGCTAGGAGTTACTGGAAAGTTGTTTAATGTCATAAAAAACAGTGTTTGTAGAAGGTTCTCTCCAAGCAGGGACAATGCTGGCAAAGCAGAGATGCTTTTCTCCTTCAAATGCTTGCAGCTCAGGGCTGGAGAAGGGCTTCTCTGGGCAGGCAGAAGATCAGAGCTGTCTGTCTGGAGAGTAAGGATGCTCAATGGCACTTGCTTGTCTCACTGCAGCAGTGTCTTTGTCTTCAGGCTTTTCAGAGGCAGTGATCAAGGCTGGTTGTTCTCTTGCTTTGTTCTGCAACAGTATAAGCAAAACATCCTGTTGGTACATCTGGTTGCAAGGGGTGGGTTTTATTTTAAATTTTAGCTATCTTGGAAACTGCTGTCTCTGGAGGGAGCCTGGGTGCATTGTTTTAAAGTAGTCAATGGATATGGAGTATTGATAGGAGGAACAGGGACATCTACACGGATCGAAGTTCTGTGCTGGCTCCCTGGGAAGCCTGGGGCAAGCTCAGAGCAGAGCGATAAAACTGGATGTGATGATTTGCTCTAGCCAAGTTCTCCTGGAAATCAGCTCCTTTCTGGGAATACAGTGCCTGACCAACTCTGCAAACAGGCACTCCCTCTTCCAGTGGCCTGTTTGCAAAATGTTGAATGGATGGAGAGAATTTACACTCGCACCAGAAACAGCCGGGTCAGCAGGAGATGAGGAGGAGCCCTCCCTCCTCTTCTCTTGCCCTTGAGAGTCCAAGGGTGGGGTGACACTCTCTAATGACTTTAGCAGATGTATTAAGCTGGAAGCAGCCCTTGACAGCCTACCCTGACCTCTCTGGTGGTTGTTTTGTAAGCTATTTTCTGAAATCCTTTTTTCTAATCTGGTTGAATTTTTAACTCTGTGCCTCTGCAAGGATAAGGAGGATGGTAGCTGCTTTCTTTTTCTGGCTGTTTTACTTACAGCAGTCAAAGCATGTTGATGTGGCTGAAGCCCTCATTTGATTTTCCACAATTTAACTTGCATTTACTGTGCCCAGAAAGGAATCATGCCACAACATTTCTGAAGTAGTTACCTCTGAGCTGCAGTTCAAGGCTGCCCTGTACATAGGTTTGAAAGATAAGGGGGTGGGACTGAAGTTCCTAGACCTGCCTATTGCTGGAGTATCACCACACCAACATCTCAGATGAGCTTGGGATGTTGCTGCATGAAACAAAATGCTTGAATTATGAATGTTTTGTAATATTTATGTTGCTATCTTGTGATGTCTAAATGGCTTCCTCTGCCCCACTTAGTAACTTACATGGCAATTGACGTTTGTTTCTGTTTAAGAGCTTGGAAGGCAATCCTCTGTGTTGGAACCAAAGCAGGGTTGTTATTACTCTGTTTTGTAGTTGTCCTCTGTCACTGTGGAAAATGAGGTTGTTCTCCATTTCTACCTCTGAAATGCCTATTGTTTTGTGACTCTGCAAAGGGATTAAGGTGGGTTCCTGCTTTTCTGCTGGTACAATTCATTCCAACCCTGTGACAAGGGGAGAGTGTCCCTTTAATTGTGCTGTGACATTTACATCTGTTCTGAGAAGCTCTTCTGCATTTCAAAGACCTCTTTGCTTGGTTTTCCTTTGCCCAGCTTTGAATTGCAGTTGGTGTTTGCTCTGCTTCCTTGATGACAAGCTCATTAAGAACATTTGAAATATGGCTGCCTGCTAAAACTCTACCCTTTGCAGTGCCTCGTTCTGCTGAAGCTTTCCTGGGACACCTTCAGGCTGTTCTGGAGCTCTGCTGCTGGGAATGTTTTGCCTGTTGGGATGGAGTTGTTGACTGTGGCTTGTGTTATTTGGGTCCCACTTGAGTTGGGAGCAGTTCGATGTCATACTAAAGTGACCTTCTGTGTATTTATAAAGCCTTGCAGAAGTTAACTAGTACTAGTGTTCCCTTGGGTTCATAATTGAAGGTTTCAGAGTTGTAAGAAATGAATTACTGTTTTCCAAGCAACACTGCCTCATTTCATCCCCCTACAGAGGGAAAAGTATGATTAACAAGTAATAGGGACACAAAAGATGTCATGCGATCATATTTCTCTAAAGCATTCTCCTTTTTAATACTACTTATCAGATCCCTTTTATGTAGTGTTCACTTTTAAACAGTTTTAAAGAAACATCTCTCCAGATTAAGACATGATAAAACAACTTCCAATTTGAAACTGTCCCTCTAGAACATATTTTTTCAAATGTTTTGGGCTATAGTGTGTGGTTTATATTCATTTTTCTAGTCCTACTCCCATTGTTTGTCTTAATCTTGGGCAACTGGTGTTCTGACAGGGCTAGTTCAGTTATGTGGGATTTTTCCATTTTGTGGAGACATCTAAAGTCCAACCTCTTTGACTTTTGCATTCATTTGTCTTTTCTTTAGCTGATGTCATGCCTCTGTGGGACAACTCTCCCACACCTCCAAATTTCTCAGAGCTCGGGAGAAGGGTGATTGCTGTGAATAGGAAGTCTCCAAATACATTAACTATTCATCTCTAGGGCTGGGTTTTTTCCATGCTGTCTTCCAAGCATCCCACTGAAGTAAACAGGTTCCCTTTTGAACTTCTCTCCACCTGGCTTGATGTGGAACAATATACTACCTATTTAATTGTAGCTAGATCTCCAATTTAACTGTAGGTTAGAGAACGTCTACATTTCTGATTTCTCAAGGAATGGGAATTGGAGCTCAAAGAGAGGAACTCCCCTGTCTCACAAGTGCCAGCAGAGCAAGCCCACTTGCTGGGGCCAAGCCTTCACACAGGCAGGACTGAAAGGAGTCCCACATGGTCTGTCACCAGGTCAGCATGTGAGGAGACTTTTCTTGTCTTCAAACCACAAAAAGTGTATTTCAAAGGAGGGGGAAAAAAAATCAATATCAGCCCTTGCAAAGATTGTTTCTCATCAGCATCTGTTTTGATTTCTCCATATCCAAGGTGCTGAGACCCCCTCAGACCTCCTCGAGGATCAGGAGAGGGAACAAGCCTGTCTGGACTTCATATTTGCTAGCTGTGGGCAGGAAATCTGTTCCAGGATTTCTGAGACTACCCTGTTAGTCTGTCTGCTGGGGAGAGGGTGGGATGTGACCACTGAAACCACAGACTTGAAGACTTAGTTGTGCATGAAGGCGCTTTAGCTTCAGACCAACAGGGCACATTGGTAAGAGTGGAGAAGCAATGGCACAGGCTTTGCTACCTTTAGGTTTGCCATACAACACATCCAGGTACTCCTGAATAGTAGGATATCTGCCAGGCCTCTGAAAACTTCAGTTCTGAAATTTCCAGCTGCCTGCAAATTCCTTCCTCTTTCCCTTCTTATTTAATCCTGCTCTGCCGAGACTTTATGCTCAGGCTGATAGTTAAATTCCCCATTTCTCCTGCATACCCTGTTTGGAGCCCAGGATGGCAGGCTGAAAAGGAAAAAATTTTACATAGCATCCCCTGTTGGAGCCTTTACTCCTTACCTCCTCTGTTTATGCAGTCACTGCCAGTTTTGGGACCCTGAAACCTGCCCCAAGAAAATGTTTCCAAGGAAAATCTGCTTTTCATATTAGAATGCATAAACTTTCTAATGATTGAGTTTCCTATATCAGCCAAATAGGTCACCAGCTCAGCACTGCTGCAAGAAACTACCTGGGGCCAAGAAGATACAAGTATATTGCTGAGGCCTTCCAATGAGTCCCATAGTTACCCTGTGAGCTACATTCCTTTGGATATGACTGCTTTTAAAATAACAGCAAACCAAAAAAACCTAAAAATTCATTTATTTTGAATTATTTCATAGTTTTTTGTTATATCAAAGTTTCTTTTAAGAAAACAGGTCAATGAAATGTCTTTAAGCCCCTAAAATATTAAATTTAATGCATGATGACTGACGTTTTCTGCCCTTTGTTGTATTAATCAAGACAATAATTACACACAGAGACTTTGGCTCTTGTAGTGATTTTCAGGCCTGTTTTTCAAAGTAAGCAAAAGACTGATGGTGCATTTTTGTTGTGTCAGATGAGGACAAGATTAATAAAGGATGGACGAGATTTTTTTCCACCCAAGCTGCACAGCAAATAAGCAGTTCCAATAATTCTTTGGCAGCAAAATGGAAGCTGTAATCATTAGCAGACGTGTTTCAGTTACGACCAGCAACATAACTCCATGCTTTTGGTTTTCATGTTAAAAAGAGTTCAGTTTTGCCACAAACCAGTTTCTTGTCCTCCTTCAGATTTAGCAAAACCTATAGAAGTAATTGACTTGCTTAGGAGTTTCATAATACAATGAGATTTAGGGGGTGGCGTGACAGACGGGTGCACGTTGGCTCTTCACATCGCATGTCTCGGGCTGGGACATCAGACTTTCTGGCATTCTTGATGGAGAATTTAATTATTACTTTGGTAGAAAGATGTTGGCTCGTGGCTGGATTAACCAAAGCAGTTCTAGAAGAGGCAGCAGATGAGATGGGCTCTCTTGGAGCTCTGTTTTACTGGTTGGCTTCTCGTTACTACATTTATTGGCAANTCTTTTTTTTTGGCGATTTTTTTTTTTTTTTTTTTTTTTTTTTTTTTTTTTGGTATCTTGATATGGTGTGACTTCATCTCAAAGTTGCACATGTGGTGAGACATCACTTTATTTCAAATGAAGCTGGACTGCAGTTGTATTGGCAACAGTCAAACTTCATGTTGGTGATAACAGCAAGTATTTGCCAGACCTCGCTTGAGTCTGTATCTCCTATTTCTCCCTGCAATGTGAATGTGTGCTGGGATGCCCTAATGTGTTGCTTTGAAAAGTTGTTGTAATTCAGTTGCCGAACTGCCTCCAGCTGATCTCTTCCTCTCTCCCATCACATGCACACCCTTTCTGGTAAGCATGCTGGTGGGATGGACTGTAATGCAATCCTGTCTCCCAGCCCCTGGAGGGTAAGGGCAGTGCTGGGTGCACTTGTGCTGCAGACTGAGCTTCACTTTGCTCCTTTATTAATACACCTGCCACATTTAAGAATCCCATACTGGTTTGATACTTGGATAAAAGAGAAAGTTGCTTTCTCATGATTAGCCCAGCCTGACTAGCCAGACTAGTGCTGGCAGACACACATCTGTGCTGATGAGGGCAAGGTAACACCTTCATGATTTGATGTCCAGGTCTTGAGGCGCTGCGCTGGCTCTCAAACCGTGACTATATGTGCAGGTGGAATGTATCCTTCTTAAAGGATGATAGCTCTTAGGGACAAAACCTGGCAGGTGGAATTTCAAATTTCGGTGGGCTGAAACTGAAATGAAGTTACAAAAGCCCTAAACATAATCCCTCTGCAAACGCAATGAAAGTGATGGGGAGGGGTGTGCAAGGTAAATCTCCGTGCAGTGGTGACCCTAAGGTTGGAAGAACAGCATCTAACATTAAACCTGAATTGCTGGCTTGAACATTAGTAAGTTTGGAAATGGCACTTCAGTCTCCCATATGGACTTTCCTAGCTTTTGGATGTTTTTGGAGGCCTCCGTGCATGTGGAAAAGCAGAGCTGCTTGGAAAGACTCAACCCATTTGTCTTGACTGAGTATTGCTGGAGATTTAGGATAGGTAATGTGAACCTGACAAGGTCCATCACTGATCACTGAAACCCTAAGATTAAACTCAAGGCCAGTTTATTCAGTGTCCTGGAAACCACTTTGAAGAGTCTGCACTTCTGGGTGTCCGCAAGGGCAAGACTGTACACACTGACTCATGGGAGAGAAGGTGAAGCTTGCTTGTTTGCCTGAAAACAGGATCAGGAGTCTGGGGGACAGTTTCTTTGAGGTTTTGTTCTTAATTCTGACTAAAATTCCTTACTGTTACCAAGAAGGAAATGCTCCGCAGGGTATGAGGAATCAAAATTACAGGATGGCTGTATGCTCAGGGTGAGCTTGCAAATTGTTCCCTTGCTTCAAGTAGACCTTCTGTGACCAAAATGTCCTTGAATAAAAGTAGAATGACCAGAAACAGGATACTATTTTCATTGCCAGGCAAATGGGATAACTGAGTCCTGTAGAAAATGCCTCTTTTGCTCCTCCTGAACACAGCAAGCAGAACTGGTTCCTGTACCAGCTACAAGTTAAATTACACACTTGGTTATTCCAGATGTCTTTGTATTTTAAGAGCTGACTATGTGCTTCCTGGACTGTTAGCCTGTTGGTTTTAAAATAAGAAGCGAGCTTCTGGGGTTGGCGTGTGAACCTTTCCACTTAACTGAGATCTGGGAAGTTAAGTATCTCTTTCACAGAAGTATCTAGGTTTGAGAGTCAGCCACATGAAAGGGTGTTGCTTTCCCTATGCCACCCCAGAGCCTCCCTGGTAAACAAACCTAAACAGAAACCAACATCCCACAATAAGGACACTGTCTGCAGAATGTGCATGTGGGATCTCGGGATCTGAATGGTTCTGAGGATGGTCTTGCAAGATCCCTGCTGACACTGGTTTAAATTTGGCTCTGGAAACCGGGAATTGTTGTGTACAGACATTTGAGGGAAAAAGCTGGTGGTTTCAGAGAAACTTCCATTACAGATGAGACATAGCCACCCTCTGTAATGCTGTGACAGATGCCAGTGTTGAGACCTCCTTGCATGGTGCACTTGAGTTGCACAAGGGCCTTTTTTCCACCAATTATATGCAGACATGGCACAGGCTGAGTGCTTGGGCATGCACTTGCCCTTGGCAAGTGTGTCTTGGAGGCACTGCAGTGACAGGAATTGAAACAGTGACTGGGCCAAACTCACCTGTACCTTAGCAATGGCTGCAGGCTGCCAGATGAGCTACTCTGGCTTCTGTAAACAAACCATGCCAGGTCCTTGGTACATCAGGAAAACCATCTGCTACAGCTGAAACTTGCCTAAACTAGTAATTCTTCTCTATATTCTCAAATCATATAAACCTTCCTCTATTTCTTCTTTAACTCTTATTTAAGCAGACTCCTGAATGGACCACTTGAGTGGCCCCAGGTAAATTTGGTGGAAACTTAAATGCGCTCAGAGGGGAAGGTCTGAAAGGAGAATAACTGAGTGCAGGGGGAGATTAGTGACTTCCTTCCTGGGTATCATTTATTCTGCTGTGTCTCTAGTTCCTTTTCACTGATCTCCTATACTTTCTGTCGAGAACCTAATGTGATTAATGTTTTTTTGTGAAAGCTAAATCCTCCTCTAATTTCTCCTGTCAGGAGCACATTCTAATCTAAGGAAATGTAACACAGTATGTTCCTCAGTTTAAGGAAATCAAAATCCTGTGTTTCTTTGGGACTGAAGTTTTACCTTAACCTTGACAATGTGATGCTGAGGCATTTTTCTGTAGCTGTAAAGCTGTGCCATTGTCAGGTCTTGGTGGATGGACTAGAAGTGCACTTAGAAGGTAGAGCTCTGGAGTCAAACCATCCATTGGTACTTAGTGTTTTTCTTTTGAGTTGGCAGGAAAGAGCCTCAATTGCTGTAGTTGAGCCTGACCTAGATTGGTAAAAACAGCCATCACTTCAGAAAGCAAATTTCACAACTTTAGTCACCCCTGTTCAACTGGAGCTGTTGCTGAGGTCAGAACTACTTATCTTTGACTTCTGAAGCTGAACAGTCCCTCTTTCTGGGAGAAAGTGACCCAATAAGGCAAGTTCCCCTGAATTCTCACCAATGGCCAGCTCACACTTGAGACACACAGCTTCTATTTGTGATACAACAAATAGCCAAAGAACAGCAGAAGACAGCACAGCTAACAATGTAAAGTTGCTCAGGAGCTTTTATTTTGGTGCTGCATACTCCTTTGGAATCTATCTGTAGCCTTAGCAATATCCAATTTGTAACAAGTCCTTTGCATGTTTTTGGAGAGCATAGAGAGAATATCCGTTATGAGCAAGCCACTGTTTTCTTCCTTTTGAGATTTTAATGTGGGATAAAAAAAAAAGATATACGAGTGATTCATCCCGCAGGCTGTAGTGTTAATCCCATGAAGTTTATGTGAGCAGTGTGTGGCCAGCATCCTTGAAAACGGTCCAGGTGCATTAGTTGTGGGAGGTGCTGTGTGGCCTGAAAGGCCAAGGATAATTAAAATCTACTTCTTTCTTGATGTCTGCTACTCGGATGTATCCTTCTGTCATGCCCTCTTCTCTCTTCCTTAATTTTTCCTTCTTGTGCTCTCTGTTGTCTGTCTTAACTTACAGTATGGAGGAGGAAAATGAGTTGCATTGTGACTCATGTTTTCCATCCACCTTTCTCTGCTCTTCTGCTGCTTTCCGTTCAGGAATGCCAACACTGAGACAATGATCAACTGATTGACAGGATTTGTAGAGCTTTGCCTGTGAATGGGTCTGGATAGCAGCTTTGTTCAAGTCAGTAAATAGTCCCTGATCATTCTAGTTCTTATAACGGGGTGCCCAACTGGGCCTGATATTTGTGTGCCAGGATGGGCCATATCAGCTTTTTGTTTAGTTGGGTGTTTGCACAGCTTCATAATCTCCCCTAAAATGACCGAGCCGTGCCTCCTGTCCTGTGCGTGTGACAGAATATTGCACTGGCACAGCACATGGTGACCCAGGCTGTGCAGTTCAAAACCATCGGGGCAGGCGGATGGACCCAGCTCCGTTTGACAGCTCACAAAATTCATAAGACAGCAGAAGCCAGGAAGCTCTGCAGTGCGTAGGAGGCTGACCGCTGTTACACAGCTATCCTGTTTTGTTTTGTTTCTCTGCTGTCCAGGGCTGGAGAATTTGGAAGTGGATGCTGGCAGAAGTGAAGCCTTCTCACAAGACTCTTACTCTGTGCTTGGAGAAGTGAAGTCACGTTGTGAAGTCTAAATCCATAGTGGAATTTGATGATGTTGGTTTAAGGGGTCCAAGAACCGTGGCAGAACTACGTTTTAAAAATAAAAATGTAAGGTGTTGACTAGTCAAGGACTGTTGAGATACTAGTGGAGTCTTTTGAGCACGTGCTT
Organism: Aleadryas rufinucha; assembly: GCA_013397815.1. Classification (NCBI taxonomy): domain Eukaryota; kingdom Metazoa; phylum Chordata; class Aves; order Passeriformes; genus Aleadryas; species Aleadryas rufinucha. The sequence goes on along the minus strand of VZTH01017112.1, from coordinate 269,068 downwards.
TCAATTTGTATTTGGATGTGTTTGTCCTCTTCTGTTTCAAAGCAATAGTATTTTGTTGGTGGAATTTTGCCCAAAACTGTTTAGAAATTACCATTTGAAGGCTGGAAGAAGGGATTTCAGAGGCAGAGGACTTTACAATGTGACCAAGCAGGGGCTGAAGAACTGGCAACAGTGCAACCTTGCTATTTCTGCTCAAGACTGGTTTCTGAATAGGTGGCAGCCACTCTGGAAAATCCAAGTACAGTTCCTAGTGAAAATGAGGAGCATAGGCTTGGGATGAGGTGGGAGCAGAATACCCAGCCTCCCTTCAAAAAACTGGAGTTTTCAAGCTCTCTACTTGTCATGAAGTTGCTGTTTTCCAAAACCGCATCTCTTCTGTGGTGCAAAAGGTCCTTGGTGGGCAGCAGTGGTATGAAATGGTCAGTGTTTGCTCCAGTTTACTGTGTTGCATTTTGTAGTACATTCTGCTGATGATTCTCACTCTTATATTAGCATTCTATAGCATTCAGAGGAATAAACTGTAAATGTCATATGGCTCCTGAACTACACTTAAACAGCTACACATGGGTTCAAGATGAAAAATTAGGTTCCTAATCCAGACTTTCCCAAAATAGGAATGTGGGTTGTGTTCTGTCTAGCGTTTTGTTTTGAATAGGAGACTTTTGGTTAATGTCAGTCTTGGAGGAGAGGAAATCTGTCAGATGTCATAGGATCCCAACTGCTCTTCGTAGAGTGACTACAGCCAAAGACACTGGAGTGTCGGGTTTGTGCTGAATTTGAGTGACTTCTTAATCATGTGGTGGCAGCATCAGGGTTTCCTGGCAAAAAAAAAAAAAGGATAGTAAGCAAAAACTGTTGTGTCCTAATAGTAATTTGCAAAAACAAGTAACACTTCCTAAGGTGACTGCAGCTATTGGAAAGTTAACTTGTGGCTGTCCTTCAGCTTTCAGTCTCCAAACCCCTACTGAAACCCTGACTTTCCATTGGCATTTTGGGGATGCAATCATCCTCTTTCCCTTCAGCTTCTACTCCCTTCTGCTTCTTTGTAGGGTTTCTACTACTTTAGCCCCTAATAATCCACCTTGAACATCATCATGGATTTGATGCTTTTCTGTGGAGTATGACAACTTGTTTGTGTCCTTGGTCCCCAAGGCTGACTGAACAGCCTGCTGGCTGTTTGGGCAGGGGCAGTACATGTACACACGTAGAGTTTGGGGCTCTCTGTAGAGAAGGGAAGTAGCCCCTTCTCCCTGAAGCTGAATGATCTGAAGTGTATTCTCTCAAGGACAGAGCTCACTGTGAAGTGGCTTCTTTTACTGTGGCATGTGTCCAAGCCACCATGGAAGATCCAGGCATTTCTACTTCTGGCTTTGGCATGCCAAGAGTGAAATTCTTTGAGCTCAGAATGTTCCTCTTCTTCTCTCTCCTCTTCAAAGACTGCAAAATAACAAAAAAAAAAAAAAAAGGAAAAAAACAAACCCAAAACAAAACCTTTGAGTGCAGACAGGTATTATTGCTGGTTCCTTCCTGTAACTAGGATATATGTTATTCTGAAAAGAAAATAGTCTTTCTCCCCCACCCATTCCATATGATACCTCTCTATCTCTTCAAAAACCTGGATGTTTGGCATAATGGCTTCTGGCTGAAATTTCCTTTGTAGGACAAGCTGGGCTCAAGCTATTCTTCTACAATGCCCTTTTCAAAATTCTCCAAAAAGTGGAGTAGCTGTGTGCTGGCAGGCCTCCTTGCAGCTGCAGCTCCAAACCCGAGGAGCAAATGGGCAGCTGGATGGTCTGCTGGCAGCAGGTATTGCTCGAGCAGCAGCCTCCTGACTTCAGCCTTGCAGGGTCTGTGGTTATGCTCTTGGACTGCACAGCCAGAGAAAAATTAAGATCCTGATGGAAGACTTCTTGGAAGACTGAAGCTACTCCTGCACATCTGTCCTCCTTTGGAAAAGGTATTACATGCTGAAGTTATGAAATATTGTCGGAGGGTAAAGCGCTCTCTGCTTGCCAAAGATCCAAGAGCATCTAAAGTGACTGTAGTTGGGACAGCAGCGAATTGCAGGGTTCGAGGAGCCAAGTACTATCTTCTCCAGCTGTGCAGAGAACACAGGAGCAGGACTTTGCCAAAGACAGTAAGTCGATACCTACTAGCCAGGAGTTGATATCACTGGCCAACCTCATCTAATTTCATATTAATGCGAAAAACAAAGATTTATTCAGACTCTGTGTGCCTTGTCTCACAAAATGAAGTGGCACATGAAGACATCTAATTTAGTGTACAGCTCTCTATAGTCCAAGTTTCTGTGCACTTCCAATTAATTTGTTATTGTAGATGGTATGTACCCATTTGGAATCCCCCTCTGTTCATATTTAACATTTGATTGTATTGTTAAAGCACTGAGAACGTCAAGGGTTTTGGGGAGGGTTTTCGTACTTAGTAGCCTAGCTTTGATGTACTTGCCAAACATCTGTGTGCTTTCTATATATTTTCCTCTTGCCTTCAGAAAAAGGATGGTTGCGTTTATTTGTGGATGAAATACTTTGCTAGGAATGGCTGTAAATCTGAAGAGTTGAAAATTGTCAAGTGAGCTTATAGACAATAGTAACAGAGAATAAGGAATTAAACCTGGTATGCAGTCTGGAAAAATTTAAATTCTTCAGAATCTTTTTTTTTTTTTTCCTTTCCTCCTGCTGGCATGGGAATATCTAAAAATTGAAAATCCAGCAAAGGTTCTGATTTGGAAACTTGAAACCACTGCAAAGTGTGAACATTCTGGCCAGACTAGCATAGGGAGGACTGGAAGATGCTGGAGTCAGGCTGTGCTGCATGGACAAGAGCTCCCTGCTGGTAGAGATATCTGTTCTCTTCTTAAATCTACTGGTCCCCCATCAAATTACTCCTGATTTACATGAGCAGTGATGTAACTTGTATTTACTAATGTTAAACTGGACATTCATGGTATACAGTTGAAAGTTTTGCTGCTAAATCCATGAAAAAGCTATGGTGTATAAATCCAAAGGCCTGTTACATTTCATTTGGGTTTGGCCCTTAAACTCTGACTCAGTGTAAATTTTCCTACCTTCTTCATGGGCCAGTTATAAAGTGACTAAAAAGTTCTGATATTTACAGAAGTGGATAATAAGGGAACTCCATACTGTACATATTTTTATTTTCTCATTAGATGATACGATCACTGTAAAAGCAATTTAAAATATTTCTGTTCCCTTAAAAAAAACCCCAACAACACATTTTAAAAGAAATTGAAAACCGCAAAGAAAGCCCCTTGAGAAATAGGCTATTTGCAGCCCTGTATCTCTGGAGAACAGACTCTGTAGAGAGTTGCTGTGTCTAGAGTGGCAACAGCTTGATTCCAGATGCACAACATGATTGAAGTACTGGACTTTGAGGTGAGAACTGGACTTGCACATAAAGTTTTAGCTGTCGATCTGAGTAGACTCCTCAGGATGCTGTGACACTGACGACCAAGGGCTGTCTTTGCTTGCAGCTGGTTTTCTGTAAATTCAGCCTCTTACTGAGCATTTCATTGTGATTCAGAGTAAGGATGCTTTTGGCATGTTTTCCACACTGAGATTTAGATAAACTGAGTGAGAATATCAACCGTCCAGGGCTGTTTCACAAGTCTCGTTCCCCATCCTGGGGAGCTGCTGGAAGTGCTGTATCAGTGCTCCAGAGATGAGCGTCACTGGTGCCTGCAGCAGTGCTCAACAAGTATCAGCTCAGCCAAGGAATGTGCCCTTAACATGGCCAGGGTGCCCCAGATGTATTTCATGTATTGGTACAAAGAAGAGCTGTCTAATCTGCTGTGAGTCTCTCCAGCCACGCGTGTGTTTGGCTTGGACACCATCATTCCTGCTCTCAGAGCCGGAGTGTGCGTTGGCAGCAGGGAATCGTTGTTGCAGAGTAATTTCAGGCACAGAAGAGTCAAACCAAAGTTCATGTTGTTCCTTTTCTTCAAGCTTACAGCTTGCTTGAGCGAGCAGGGGGTGCATCAGCTGCTTTTCTTTTTAATCAATACCTCATCTCTTTCACAAGAAGTCCTTTGCTGTATCTGAATGAAATGTCATGGTCCTGAGACTTCTGGCTCTGGCTAAAGACAGGCAGGCATCTCACTTGCTTTTGATTGATCTCATTTTAAATGCTATAGCTACAGGCACAGAAACAATGATCTGAGGTCACACTTTCCTTGCACTTCTGCATGTTTATTTTTGTTTTAAAAATAAGTATAGGAAAATTGCTGGTCTGCCCTAATGATGCTTCTCAGAAGCTAAAGGCCAAAAATAGTCTGAAGACCTAATGCAGCACTTAACTATGCAGCAGGGACATAAACATTAAGGTGTGCTAACAGTGCTTGAGGGCAGGACTGCGGGGATCCTTTATGCTTGACTTCTGTTGCTGCTTGTTAACTTCACAACTGGATAGAATTACCAGCGTTTCATCAAAGGTACAGTGGCTTTAAGCAGCAGGTAAGAAATCCCTTGAACTTCAACCTGAAACCATTCCCTGACCCCAGTCTAATGTTTAGGCTGGGTAGGTAAGGTATATTTTAAATTTCTTTGGGCCAGAAGTGCCTTTTCTGCCGTAGTCATGAAGGCGTCATATTGGTTTTTTCTTTCTTACTTGCCATGCAATACCTGTGCCCCTTGCACATCCTCACTGAGTTTGGAGAGGAAGCAAATACACTGGTGCTACCTTGCTGTTTTGAAGCCTGTATAGCTAATTTTTAGGACCTCATCTGGAGAAGCTGCTCTTCTTTGCTGGCTCTGGCTCAGAATTTGAAAACTGAGCTGCTATTAAATAAGCATAGGCTCATCCAAAGGCCTGAGACATAGTTGGAAGGGAAAAGGGAGGGAGGCTGGAAATGACAGTGCAAAGCTGTGATGAGTTAAAGGCCTGATGGTACCATGAAGAAGCAAGTGGCTCCTCACAGATGGGGGTTTTATCTCTTAAAGATGTTGCTCACTTCTTGGCTCTGCTCCTCAGCTGAGCAAAGTTCTTAAGCCTGCCGTTGACTGGAACATGTGGTTTGGGGCATTTCACTGTTTTCCTGCACTACAGCCTACCCAGATAATCCAGGTCAAAAAAAGTTTCCTGTTTTTATAAATAAGTAAACTGCTGGAGGAACCTTTTTGAAATTGTAAAAATAGAGGTGGAAATCGCATGAATGATGACTAACTCCATTCCTTTGTGGTGGTGAGGAAGCGGTGCTGGAAAGGACCAGAAGTGCCTCTGGACAGGAGATGGGTTAGAAACAAAGAGGCAACCTCTCTGCTTGAAGACAGATTCAACTTCTATTGGCTCCTTTGTTGCAGGGGTGTGCTCTGCTGATGGAGAGGCAAAAACTGAAGCTGAAGTGGCAGAGAAAAATTAGAAAAAATAACACTAATTAGACAAGTGTTATGAGGTTGGATCTTTCCACCTTCCTGTCCCATAAATTTTCAACAAGTATCTTGGGAAGCAGGATACATGCCTGTAGGGTAATTCCTCAGATATTGATGGCCAGTGCTTGTGTTTCTGGAATAGCCTCTATATGTAACTTCAGCTATGGAAAAAAGCTATTCCTCAGAATGAGTAGTGTGGTAAAGGTTATTAGCATAGTGTTGGTGAGCCGGGTGATGTGGCATTAATGGCCTGTGAGATGCAAGAGGACAGATCAGATGCTGAATCTCCTTTGAATTTTCATTTTCCTTCAGTTTGGTGTGTGGATTAGCAAGTAGGTGCATATCTTAGCATTGAGATGGTATATGCCGGTAGGTGACCAACAAATTTAACTGCTTGTAGAACAGAGAAGTAAGTTTTCATTTTAGTACCATGTAAAGCTTGATTTCTTAATTTTATTAAAACAATTCCTACTATTGTTCTGCATCGTGTAGTGGTTTTAGTTCACCTCTGTATCTTTTGTGAGATAGGAGATTTGGAGGAATGCAAAACAGGCTCAAACTTAAAGAAAATGAAAAGTTTATTAACAGAATTAAAAGAGAAAAGAAAATAATAAGAAAATCAAAGCAAAATCCCTCTTTTCACTCACACCCCCCTCCTCCTTTCTTCTTCCCTAAATCAGCACAAAGGGTAACATCACATAATTCTTAAGTCAGTATTCACAATTTTAAGAATCTTTCTATCGAGTAAGGAGAAAAGATGGTTTCCTTTACAATCCGTGGTTTTCCAAAACCGTATCAGTCCCAGTACAACAGCCCCCGCCCGGGAATAAAGCTGTTACCGGGAAAACACCTCTCCCATGGATATGGGATCACATCTAGATGAACTTGGTCATTTGCAGGGCAGATTGGGAAGGCTACATGAGATGGTGCTCAGCAACCCCCCTCATTGACTTGGATTAGCAATTGATGACAAATGGATCAGCCAAAGAAAGTATGATCTCCATGAAAATGGCTTGTGAGCACAAAAGAGCTGTGCTATAACTTAACATGGGAGGGAGGAACATCAGGAAGATGTTGAACCTTCAGGTGTTAGTTACTAGCCAGAGTATGGACCAAGAAATTCACGCCTGGTATTAGGAATCTGTGTGTAAGTGGCAGTGATGGTTGTCCTTCCCAAAAATGTGTGGTCTTGGTTGCCTTCTGCAAGCTACATGGCAAGGTGTATTGCTGAGCTGGAGCCTGAGAATTTGGGGTGGTGTCAAACAGCCCATGCAGACAGGGGAGGAGGATAGACATCCCCGAAATGCAATGGGAAAACCCCTTCCCCAGTAGGGATTTAATGGCTACAGGAGTATGCACTTTTCTTCTCCCCAGGTTGGGTTCCTTCCACTCTGTAATCCTTGCCCACATGTGTTGGGAGGGAAGCATTCCAAGGAAACTTCAGTTCATTAGTCATCCTAAAGTGTGCTAGAAATCTGCTTGGTCTTGCTGGAGGTGCACTGTTGCATTTGCTTTGTTAGCATTGCAGTGAACTCCAGCTCCCTTTCCAAATGCACTCACAGTCACTAAATGGGATGTTTTAGAATAAACTTTCAGACCATACAAGCTTTTGTGAAAGCATAGCATTCCAACAATGTAATTAATATGTCAGCTAACAGACCTATCCAAAGACTTATTTGCTATCCAGGCTGTTTTACATTGCAAGAGCCATGCCTCTGTGATCTGTGTTTGTTTTTTATGGCAGTGCCTAAGGCCCAGCTGAGATCAGGGTCCTGTTGTGCTAGACATTTAGGCCCCGTCTCCAGAGAATGGAAGTCTACACAGGGAGCAGACAAAGGAAATGCTGTTCAGATCTGGGTGGTGGAGGAGGGGAAGGGAAGTAACTAAGACTTGGAAACTGGGGAGGGAAAAACTCCTCCCACGTAAAGAATTGGTCTGGTTCTTGGCTCTCTTATGGAGAGCTCCCCAAAGCTGGGCCAGCTCCCCAGCTGCAGGACCATCCTCTTTCTCAGTTTGCAGTGAATGTGCAGCCTCTGTGCTCCACCCCTGACCTTTCCTAAAGCAAGAAGGGGAAATCAATGTGCTTTGAGGAAAAAGTAAGAAAAAACTCGCCCAAAAAAGCCATTGATCTGCCAAGAACAAAATCCTGAAAAGTGCAAGATTGCAAAATGCCTGAATTGAAGGTTTTCTCTTGAAGGTTTTCAGAGCGACTGGGGACTAGCAGGAGATACATGAAAGTACAGCACTTGCAGCAAGCTCTGGCCAGGGGTAGTTACAGGCAGTCCAGCATTTCCTCTTTTGGTAGCATTGTGCTGGGGAGAGGGAAGGGTTTAATCTAGCATGCAGTCATAGGGCAAGCTTAAGTGACTCCCTGTTGAAAAGATAAACACTGTGCCTCTATATCATCTGTCTAGCAGGTTTAGGTAATCCCTTACTGTGCTGCTTATTTAGTTTAAATGGTGCTGTGTTGTATAACGCATGTGTGTTTGTAACAGAGGGTCTGCAAATCTCAGCTTTTCGCCCAAGGACAGCATTACTCTTGCCCTTGTTTCATGGTTGATTTATTCCTAATGGAAAGGAATAAGCCTTGCAATGATCTATTTGTCTTTTCTCAGCTCCGTGAAATGTATGGAGATTGACAGCTCTTCTGTATCTCACGTCATTAATTTGCCTTGCTAACCTTTATTTAGCATCAGAAGATCAGCTTCCCTGATTGTTGCCAGCAAATCTGTGCTTAGTGCCTGCTCTGGCTTTGTTTAAGCTTCAGGAGACAGAAAGGAGAGTCAGAAAATCAAAATGTTTATGTATTGGGACTTTGACTTATTGTGCACTTAACGGTACCTTCCCGGAGGCAGACCAGCATCTGAAGCTGCCGACAACGCAGCCTTTTTCCATGAGAAAGGTGTTAATAGAAACATTGCTGTTGATGTTCCCATAGTGCAAGGCTTACTCAGTGAGGTGTTTCTGGTCTCTTGAGACAGTGATTCTCTGCTCTGAGTTTAGACTGCCTTTCCAGTCTGTGAGGAGCAACCAAAGCCTAAACATCAGTCTTTAAAGTCCATGTCCCAGGTGAGGCAGCCGAGGAAGCTGCACGGAAATCACTTGCATGGAGCAAAACCTCTGCAGAGGTGCTTGAGCCAAGTATGTAGCCTTTGTATCCAGAGGGTAAGCCAGAATGAGTAGGAATCAATGTTTAGTTACTTGGCTGTGTGCAGAGTATTTTCTGCAATATAAGAGTGGTTTTTAGCTCGGGGGGAAGCCATTTTACCTGAGCTTTTTGCCTCAGTAACTTTGCTGTATTTACCTTTTTCTCTGATGCTGCTGATACACCTTTCTGTTAGAACTGATGGACCCAGATGATCCAGTTATTCCTGCTTGCTTTTTTAAAGTCTACATGGGTAATCTGTTACCTTACTCAGTTACCTTACAGATCTTCCTTAAAGACCAATACCCCCTTCTGTTTCACCTGCTTAGGCTGTTCTCATTGTCTGGGACTTAATGATGAATAAAGACAAAAGGCAAATCTTTTTCTCTATTTTTTTTTTCTTCCAGTTTTCCGCAATCTGCTCCAAATGGGACCAGTTCAGCTTTGCACTGAACAAAATATAGTAACAAGTCTAGGCTTCTAAATTTTAGAGAAGCCTGGAAAAGCCCTTCAGAAAATAGTGGGTTTGTAATCTCTTCTGGGGTGTGTCAGTGATACTCTTGCCCATGTATGTCCCTGTTCAGTACAATGTAGGTTATTAACTGGCAGCCCACTAACGCACTGGCTGCTCTTGTTGCCAGCTATTCATCACTCTGGTACTCATTTCCGAAGCTGTCATTTCCTGCAGCCGTGTGCAGGCAGCTCTTTGAGGCTCAGCTCCCAGGGTCACTGCAGAATCACGGCTTGAATGGAGCTCAGAAGAAAGGCAGCGAAGCAGTGTCAGAGAGAGCAGAGCATTTGGTTTGGCTTACATCAGTGTTTGTGATAACACACCATCTAGGCTGCAATCTCACCAGCTCTAGCTAAAAAATAGAGCCGGACAGAAGTTGTATTTGGACAGCAGAGCTTCAAGGAACAGCCAGGACGTGGAAATGGCCATTTGTGAGATGGTTATCTGAGTGCTGCAGAGTGGTGCTGCACAAACCGAGGTGTCTCTGCTCCTTTAGCAAGAGTGTCGTGGTTCAGAAGGATCCCAAAAAAGCTATTTGTAAAAGCCAGCATTTTTATTCTGGTGACTCAGCTGTGCTTCAGACTGAGCTAATATCAGTTTGATTGCTTTATCCTCAGATTTCTGCTGGATGTATTGTAGCCTTTGTTCAAGCTTTTGTGTAGTGTTGCTCTGTTCTATCCTGACGTAACCGAAGTGTGCCTCAGAGGCAGCAAATGTGTTTTTAAATGAAATACGGAGTTCCTGTATGATTTTGACTCCAGCACCTGTACTGCTGTTTGGTACTCTGTTAGGTTTTGTTCCTAGTTCTCAGGCTTTTTTTTCTGATTCTGTGTGGTTATGAGGCATTCCCAATAAGCAGCTGACACCACGTTCTCTACAGACTTCAGAGTAGGAAATTTAAACAAAAGCAACTTTTGTCAATCTGGATGGGAAGTAAATATTGGCCATTCTTTGCTGCCTGTGAAGGCCATTTCCTATCAGCTGGGTCTGGGGGTCTGTAACTTTTTAAACCACTAGGAAGTAATTTGTAATCTTTGGACAAGATCACTATGAGGCCCGTTTGAAAGCTTATTCATGTTTTCCTAGAGAAAGCTTGGACACAAAATGTGTTTTCTTTAAGATTAAGTCCTGTGAATGTAAAGGAAATTACTTGTGAGCTTGATGGTTGCACCCCGTTGGCTGACCACAGAAAATACAACCCCACAACTGGTCATGACTAATAGAGTCTCCCTTGGCTTCTAGGGCTGAATTCCCCATGCCCCGTGGGGTGGAAAGCCATCTGTTTGCATGCCTTTACTGTAATCAGTTGTTCATGGCTCTGGAAAATTTTCTGCAGGCACTGACTATGCTGGCGTAGTCTTTCTGAAGGCAGTGGATTATTTGTTTCTGCCATGGGCTGAGTTTGCCCACCAAATTTCTGTATGTCCTGCCCTGTCTGCTGAAGTCCTCCTCTCTCTGCACCCCAGCCAAACCCACTTGTGGCTGGGAGCTTTTGTAAATTACTGATTTATGTAAACATGGTGACAACAGCATCAGTTTGGCAGGTTCAATAAAACCTCAAGTCTATAGATTTCAACCTTTGAATGATGGGCTGATGGGGAGGGGGGACAGGCTTATGGAAGGTGGGAGATGGATTTATTGCTTAACTTTCCTGCTTGAGTAGCATCTTTGTGACAACAGCAATACTAAAGGAGATATGGGACAGAAGTCCTTTTGGAGAGGAAAATTAATGGTTCTGTAATTGAACATGAAGGAAGGAAAGTACCCCAGGAACTTCCCATGATCAGGAAAGTTGTACTGGAAGAGTTTAGCAGCAGACAGTATCCTCACAGGTCAACTTCTGGAACCTGCTGAATTAAACTAAACTTTAGGGAAAGGGAAAGAAGAAAGAAAGATACCCTGCAGTACCACTAGTTGCCCATAGAGACTTAATACAGAGCTTTTTATACTGGTTGTTCAGTCTGTGTGAGCTCCACAATCTTACCTTGCCTTGTGGTTACTGAAATCACAAAGACTTCATCTCTGAAGGATCAGTGTAAATCTGTCACTTCTTAAGAGAAAAAAAGAATTCAAGAGGAGGTGAAAAGAGATGTATAGGACGACCAGAACTTGAGGTCAGACAGGAAATATGGTGTCCAAAAAAAAGGAAAATCTGTGATAACTGAGTTGGTACTGTGGGTTGGACACACACAGATGCATTGGGCTATATGGAATGCAGCTGACATAGCACAGACAGTTTCACCATTAGGTGTTCATGAAATCATGTAAAGCAGGATGGGAAAGATTATTTAAAATTTATTTTTAGAAGGCATTAGGATGTTTGAGCCTTGGTAAACAATTTTTTTTTTTTTCCAACTTCTTGGGTGCTGACTGAGTGTAGAACTGGCTGACTTGATTGCTGTGTGGATCCCCTAAAGTGGGGGGTCTGGGGATGCTGGCCAACACCCTGGGCATGTTGGCTGTGTGTGTTTTGGAGTTGGACATGAGCAGGCTTAGCAAGTGATGCTTTCATCATCTTCTGTCTTGGGGAGCTCAGAGTACTTGACAGTTTAAGAGAAGCTGGTGACCTGGAGTATGATGGGACTTGATCTGGGATTTACAGGCAGTGTCCAAGACTTTTCCGTATCTGTTAATGTAGGTAGTGTATTGATTCCCTTGCTTTAAGAGCACAGTGTGTAATTTGTACTGGATTGTGTGATGGCTTTGTGGATGTACGTGCCAATTCTAGAAAACGTGTTTGGCAGATTCCTTCGTTCCAGCTGTGTCAATACACAAATCTGAGGCCGTTTTTTAAACAGGGAGGGGAAGCCCCTGGGTAACAATTGGTCCATAGCAAATAGCTGCAGATACAGCACTTGGAGTCAATAACTATCAGTTTGTATTATCAGAACACAAAGATAAACTGTGCACTGTACTTGAACAACTCCCTATACACATAGACACAAGAAGTCACAACTCTAACAAGAGATAAATATATAAGTTTTTGACAAATGTGCACCTCTGGAAGGCTTGTTGCCTACTAGCTTATAACGTTTGAATAAATACAGTAATGTGGAATTTTCTAGTTGTCTAATGCTCAGAATATCCATCGTCTCTGCTAGTGATGTAACCCATAAAGTATTAGAGCTGAGTTGTATATTATCCAGTTTTCTCTTTTCCCATGAACTTTTCCCATGTTCTGATCACTTCTGTTTTTTCCAAAAGTACGAGGAAACACAGTTCCAATCCCAGCAGAAGACAAGGGTAATATGTGTTGGGAGTGCAGAGGTCAGGGTGTGAGTTTCCACATAGATACATGTGTATTTATGCATATAACATGATGTGAAACCAACCCAAGTAAGCTAGGTATTTCACCCAGAATCTGCGATACACTTTGGGACTCTGTGTCAAACACTTATGTACACACCTAGTCAGCTGGTTTGGGTCCAGGAAAAACCTGTGTGGCAGCATTAACTAGCATATTTTTTCACATGTAGTGGGCTCTCCACACCAGCCAGCTCTGTAGGAACAGCAACAATGGGATTTGCTAACAGCACAGATGAGAAGTCTCTGCCTACAAATGTCACAAGATTGGCAGTAGAAGTGTAGGAAGAAGACAGACTGGAAGGATTAGGATAGCAAATCCGACTAGTTGCCTTAATAACCAGTCATTGCAGGAAGAGTATTGTACAGCACCCAAACTCTGGGATTCACTTCTGTTTTCTTTGCACTTAGTAATACCTAAAGCAATGCAAGGACTGCAATTCCCTATGCTGCTGCTGAGTCCTAAGCATTTGAAGTTACTATCGAGTATTGGTGGAGAAAGCAAACTGTGGTCTCAGCTCTTGGCCTTCCTTGTTCCAACTTTTAGCTCCATAAGGCAAAATGCTGTCCTGTTAATAGCCAAAAAATGATATCAACAATTTTCAGCCTTCCAGAAGTCCCCACCTCCTCCTGCTCCCCATCTTCTCCCTCTCCTCAGGAAGCCCTCAAGTGTTGTTTCAGTCAACAAATTAAGCAAAAACTGCTGCAGCCTGTACTCTGATGAGAACATAACTCAGCTTTCAGACCCTCCCTAAAGAGGGAACAAAAAGTGTTTCCCGGGCAGTCCATGTGTGCATTGTGTTGTCAGAATTCCAGGGTGATGCTCTTAAGGTCAGGTTCCTGTTATATTTTTGTAGGGACACCTGTAAACTTTTAGTTGAACACAACGCACAAGAGTGTGCAGCCTCTCATCCTCTTTCAGTGTGTACTCTCTTCACTAAATATTAAAACTATTATTTAGTTTTGAATATTGAGGGTAGCTTGCTGGGCAGACTGTAGCCTGTGGCTGCGTGACCACTGTTGTGTAGGTGGATGGTTTCTAAGTTATGTCCTTCAGATGTTGAGGCTGTTGGTACCAGGAGTAAAATGTTTGCTTATTACCTTTTAAATCTTAATTATTTTCTTTGAAGAAGTGCCCTTTAAAAAAATAAGAAGGCAGGGTTTCTGTGGTTGTAGTTCTTCATTCATTTTTTTAATGCTGTGGTAGAAGACCTGTTTCATAACCTGTATAGAAGCTCCAATTTCCCATGCCAGGCTACCAAGAAAGGAGAGACAGAGGTGATCCTTTTTTCTCTTTTCTGTTACATGAAAAAGCCAACAGCTCTGCCCTCTCACAGCACTCTGGGCTCTTGGGGTAGTTCAGCAGCAAATTAAAAAAAAAACTCTTGGAGTTAAGCTGTAACTTGGGGTGGTGAGTTTTATTCCCGAGTTCCTAAAGCAGGGTTTAGTACCTAGAGTGCAGCCACAGTAGTGGCAAAGTCACAGCTTTCACTCTTAAATGTTAGAGCAGTCAGGCACGGATGTGGGGTTGCAACACTTCCCGTTGGAAGTGGGGTTTCCCATGTGAACGATGCTCCCAGTGTGTAGCTCTAGGACAGGAATTGGCTGGAAGGATCATACTACGTGGTTGATCTGGAACCCTAATATATGGTCCATAAATATGTGATGCATAAAAGGCTCGGAGTCTGTGCTGTGGATCTTCATTGTGTTTGAGTAGGATATCTTCCACAAACCTCTTTCTTCCTGGGGCATGTCTTTGGGCCCCACTTTCATCTCTAAAACAAGACAAACATTGCTTCATGGTTGAGTGGTGGCTGCAGTGAAGTCTGCAGTGTACACAGGCTGGGAAGCATTGTGTTTTGAGCTGAAAGCTCCCTTTAATATTTCACCAGATTTAAAAATTCATCCTAAGATGACAGTCTGCCTTGCAGTGAGTCATTCACAGACTTCTGTACCATAAGCTGCAGTCAGCTCTGTGCTAGAAAGACCTCTTGCATGTATCTCCATATTTAAAAGAAAGATGCCTCTTCTGTGAATTGTAAGAATAAAACTATCAGAAATCAGACACTGGCCTTCATATGAATTCAGTGGTTTCAATCTTTTTGCCTTTTCCAAGTGTGTGGGACTGAAAAAGCCTTTTACAGAGAGCAGAGCAAGCATGGACAATTGTAGTGTCTTAACAGCAGACAGAGTGAGCATGAGAATAAGCTAACTGCAGAAAACCCCTCTTGTAAAATGCTACTCCTGATGCCTTTGTATGTCTGCTTTTACATATTCTTCAGAGGTCTGTCAGAGGCAATCACAACTGACTGCCCGATGTGTATCAAATATATATGTACTGTGTAGCAAGAGCTTTGGAGGGGTGGAAAAAGTGCCTTCAGCTGTGCACCAGCACCCTTATCTTAGCTGTTCTTTAATGAAGTAGATCTTATCTCTGAAGGGAAGTAATCAGCTGTTAGCGTGGAAAGGTCTGTGTGACTGGTCTAGGAGGGACCTAATTGCACCTAGTACTGCTTTGTAGGACAATTAATGTTGTTGGATCAAAAAATCCTCTCAAAAGAGAGTTCCAAGGCGGAAGGATCTTAAAATGAACAGCTCTCTGAAGCCCACAGACTGTGTGTTGAATGTACCAGACTGCTGCTTGAGTGGGGTTTTTCCAAGACTCTTGAGAGGTGGAGTGTTACTTAAGTATTTGTTTAGAAGAATGTGTAGTCTACTCATGCTGGAGAAATGGCTATGCCCTTTTACAGTGGTGCTGTCAGTCCTGTTTACTTTAGTTAAGCTCATAAAATGACAATCAAAGTTTGTAGGGAAACTAATGGTCGAGGAGAGAATTAGAAACCAAAGTTCAGCATGATCCTGCAATTTCTATGTATTTGAAGTGTTTTGTAGCATCTTATGATCAGACAGGCTTCAGTGGGAATAGCTAGTTCTCCTGTTGGTGCATATCATCCATTGAAGTATGGATGGGTAAGGATGCATACAAACATGAGCAAAACTGGCATAAAATAAAGTCCTGTAACTGTTCCAGTAGCTTCCAAGGTGCATGTTGTGGTTAACATTTGCTTAATTCTTTCACTTTTGCAAAAGCCTTTCGGGAAGAGGACTAGGAATACAATTATAAGCAAGAACATGATATTTTAGAATCCAAGTCTTCTTGTCATTTAGTCATTCTCCAGTGTGACCAATCCATTTTGCAACCACCACCTTGCCATGTGCATTATATGCATGTCGGGTGGAACTGGTCATTGCTTGGTAACTTGTGAAATGCCTGTGAGTTGTCTGAGCCTGGGTGGACTCTGTGAATGGGGAGGTGTCTTGGCTGTTGCAGCTTAGGGATGCTGACAGATGCCAACTAAAGCAGCAATCTATGTGGGGACAAAATTGCACTCCTACCTTAAAAATTTGTGTTCTTGGGTTAGTGTTAAGGCAGTTGGAGAAGTGCAGCAAAGCTCAAGTTGAACATGGTCTGGGCACAGTGGGTACAACTCCCTTTGTGCCTCTGTGAGGCTCAAACTTCCTTTAAATCCTCATCAGAGATGAGGGCTGGGGAGTCTCAGTCTAGACATCTGTGCCACATCAGCGTTAGAGTTGTGTTTTGGTGCCTGAGAGACAGGGGCACCTGTAAGGGTTAACTCAAGCTGTAAAGCACTGCCTAATTTTTACAGATGGTGTGAGTGCAAGAGTGAACCTCAGACTGGCTTGGCAGTGCACAGAGATAACTTTACATAATTCCCTGCAGATGTTGCTGCAGAATGGTTTTAATAATGAATTGTGAAGTCAAGCTAAACTCCAGCATGGAGGGAGAACTCAAAATAAATGCAAAGTTTTGTTCTGTGTTTCAAAAGCAAGTTTTCTGTGATGCTCTGGGTTGGGAGAGATGGCAGGGGACGGGACAAGGGATTGTTTACAGAAAGTCAGAGCTATAATGGTACAAACGAAGACCAGTCTGTGTAATTTGTCTGCAAACCATGAATACCCATGAACCTGGGGGTGAGAGGAGGAAGGGGTGGTGGTGCCAAAGGGCAGCTCCCCTAATGCTTCTGATGAGGGGATGGTGCAGAGCAAGTACTTCACAATTAGCAGGGCAGAGTTCTGCAGTTTGTGACTGTCATGCACAGGCTGCGTGGAGGAGCTTGTCTGCACTGCAGCCATTTTCTGCTAGGAGTCAATTCTTACACTATGCTGTAATTTCCTTTCTCTAGGGTTATGGCTTGGATGTGCCATCATAATTTAGGTTTTGGTCTCATAAGGGCTGTGCTGCCTCAGCAGTGGCTGCTTGGCCACTCTGAGACCTTGCACATCTTGCTTGTGAGCACCCATATGTGGTTTCTCTGCTGCTGGGGGGTGTTGCTGCAAGTTTCTCAGTCTTCTCAGTTGTTGAGTCTGTTTAAGCAAAACACACGTTTTTCTGTTGACATGCTATTTCGGTGAGCTGTATTAAAGCCTTTCTTCTGTCCTTCTGAGAAACAAGCTTGAAATGGGCAAAGAGAATTTCAGAGTGGGGAGCTGGTTTTCCCTGAACTTGGACAAATGCTGTGATTTCTCAGTAGCTGCAGAGGTTTCTCATTTATACTTTACCCTTTCACAGAGTTCATAAAGGAAATCTTTAGAAAGAAATGATAACTTTAATGAGTTCTGTGGTGATTAGGAGCTTTAGCCTGAGTCACGTTTAGATGGATGGAGGCTCAGCTATCCTATGGCCCCAAGCAAAAGGCCTAAACTTGGCTCTGAGGCCAGTGAGCCAAACCAGAGGAGCTGTGTTGTGAAATGGGCTAGCACGAGGTTGGCGTCAAGGAAGTGTGATCCAGCCCTCCAAAGATGGTTTTACCATGGCTTGAATTTGGCCCAAATGTACATTTTTAAGTGTAGGCAAGTCCTTTTTGCGCTTGTGTTTAATTTCTTTCTGAGGAAGAGTTTACGTAAACTATTCCAGTCTAATTAATATCAGCTGGAAGCCAGCTTCTTGCATTTTGTGCCTAATTATAAGTATATGTTAAACTGTGTTTGCTACCCATGTTGATACGTTACTGGCAAAGTAAGGAACAACCATGAAGACGTGTTTTTGAAACGGTCTGGCAGATCCTGCGTGTTCGCTGCTGTGGGCTTCGTGGCAGGAGAATCCACCTCCTGCTGAGGGAGCATAACTAAATTTAAATTTTCCAACCATGAGCCCTGTGAAGCAAAGTTTCCAAACCTCTGCTGGGCCAGAAGATGGAAATCTTGTCTGAATTTGGAGAGTAAATAAATAGAGCTGCCTAGGAGCTGCCCGGGGGCATGTGAGCGGTGGTTGCTTGGGGTACATTGTCTCCCAGCCACATGCCCCAGGGAGGAAAGCAAGGGTTTGTAGCTACTGTTCTCTGGTAAAATCTTCCGTGACAGGATTTGGAATGAGCTTGGGTGACTTCTGGCACGAACACTTGAGCATTGTTTGAGCAGGGTGGTTTTTCTCTTACAGACAGTTGCATGTGGCATGGCAGCAGAGCCCAGCGGACCTTCCCTTCCCCCTCGCTGGGCTGGGCTGGATGCGTGGGAGGGATGCGTGGCCACCTCACAGCTCACTAGTGTTGGTGCCCATCTCTTTACAGCCCAAGCTGGCACCTTTGCTCATCACAGGCAGGCTTCTGTGATATTTGCTGTGTTCATGCCAGCCATCAAAGTCTGTAAACTGTTCTGCGGTGCATGTACAGAAATAGCTGTTTTCCCAACTCTCTTTGGGGAAGCTGGGAGAGTGGTGTTGGACAACAGTTTGCATGGTCCTGACAAAGCAGCTTATGTTTTCTGGGGAAACTGGGGGATCACAGACAACAGCAGAAGCGGTTTGCCTACCTGTTAGACTTATTTTCCTGTTGTCTTAACCCAGACCTTATCTGAATGGAGGAGAATCTAGTTATGCTCGTATCTGAGAGCAGTAAGTTCTTGGGTGAGTGAGTCTATGTCAAAACCAGTGGAGGAGTCAATAAATGAGTGTAACCAAGCAAGAAAAGAGGCAAGGATAGTTATAGTTGGAATGAATTTAATCTGAAGCTGGCATGTGTGTAATTTTATTCATCCATCCACAGATACGACCTAAAGGTTATATCTGTATATATTGCTGAATACTTAACGTTTTTGTAGATAGTGGTTGAAACTTGGATGTTCGGGTGGGAAGACAAATAACTAGTGCTTATGGCCTGAAGTCAGTTTTCAGTTGGCTTTTCTCTATTTCTGTTCTGTGCAGTACTTTCCAGCTTCTCAGGGCATTGAATTCAGGTCATGTTTGTTAAACACCAGCTGTGGTTACAAGTATTCTAGAAGTACTTTTATATCCTGTTCTGAAATCTGTGCCCTTCTATGAAAGTCATTCCTGTTTCCCTCATTTGCCTTTTGTAATACTTCATATTAGGATTTGGGCAGTGTTTGTGCTATTTCACACATGTTCACATGTACATATTTACGCATACAAAGTGTTTTGATACTGTAGATGTACATGTAGCAAGACCATCTTGGAGAAACTGAATTAGAGAACTTGAGTCAAAGTTGTCATGGATGGACTTTGAATTTCTTAAAATAAATTGATATATGCTTCATTGCACCCTTTTTCTAGCAAGCCTACACACTACCACTGGGAGAAAATCTGATAGAAATGGTATAATGGGACTAAACCCTTTCTTGTTCTAGGAAGCTGCAGAGTAACGCAGACGTGCACCAGAGCTGCTGACTCTGCCATCTTCTCTGTAGCATTTTACTATTCTTGTTCCTCTAAATGTTGGCTGAGAAACTTCTTTTACTTCTTTTTGTAGGTTGGTGGTTTGTGAGCACAGCAGAGGAGCAGGGATGGGTCCCTGCTACATACCTGGAATCCCAAAATGGAACCAGAGATGACTCTGACATCAACACATCTAAATTTGGGGAAGGTATGGAAAGCTTTTTGTCACCAAGAGAAAATTGGTATTCACTTGCTTTGTGCTTTTTTCCCCCCAAGTGAGAGCTTCTAATTGGAAGAAGATGCATGATAGAGCCACAGGCCACTGAAAGGAGTGAGATTTAACTTCAATGGTTGCTTCTCATTAATTTCCTTTAAATTAATCTTCAAAATTAGTTTCACTGCTGTTTGCTGTGGTCTGTGGTTGTGTGGAAAGGTAATTTTATTTGGTATGGTCTCATTCTGTTGAAAGTGAGATGCTATTTGTCATGTATATGTATTTAGCCGCACTGCTTTTTTTAACTAAAGATGCTTAATTCAGGTTCCAGAAAAGGAATAGTTCAGCATTGCATGTTCCTCAGTTCCATTATGAAAGACTAACCGCATCTTAATGGGCTTCTCGTGTAGCAACTGTGTACAAAGGACACTTTTATTATGATTTGCTCCATTCTAGTGACTGTTGCTAAATCTAGGTGCTCTTGATGTGACGCTTATGTAAAATGTATGTGGAAACTCAGTTGACCTTTCCTTAGCACAGGCAGGAGGCTTAGAGAGGTGTTGGGGTGACCATCTGCCCATTAAAATAGCACACAGGCAACAAAGAACTTTGTGCTGGGCTCCAAGGGTGACATCTGTGGCTTATTGAAATCTTTGTCTCTGTAACTCATTTTTCCCTGCTCAAGTCTAGCCATATCCTGGTTTAGAGACAGACTGGCTGTAGACTGGTAGGCCAGGAACCAGTCTGGTATGATGCAACATCTTAACGGATGCAAAAGCAGTGAGTAAAGTTTCCCTGTTATTAAAGAACAAAACTTTACTGCTCTGGTCTGCAAGCCCTGAATGCCTTGTCTGTTGGTCTGTAGCTTCCTCCCTTTTCCTGACTCTTAAATACAGTGTGTGCTTGACAGCCTTATTGCTTAAACTGCTTTTATTTCGAGCTCTCCTCCTCCTTTCATGTTACCCTCTGGAGCGTACTCTGCACAGGGCTGCTGCCACACAGCCGTCTGTCCTGGGTAATGGAAAATCCATCAAATATTCCTTATCTCCTTCCTCTCAGTCCCTTTTAATCCATTACACTGCTCTCTTCACCTGTGGTCAGCAGTCCTGCTTCTTGCCTTACTCCAAATCCAGATATGCTGAAACATGAGACTGCCCTTCCCTTTCTGCTCAGTTCCATCTCAGTGACAGATCTCATTGCATAACCTCTGCAGCTGCTTTGATGTGCCCCAGCTTTCGCTTGCTTTTTAGTAACTTTGGTTTATGTTATTAACCCTCTAAGCTGAGACTTCCTACATTCTTCATTTCTTCCCCTCCAGTTCTTCTTTACTTGGGCTGTTCTTTTCCATATAATTATTTCATAAGGGAGGACAGAATTACTTGGATTCACTGTCTTTAAAAAGGTGTATCAAAGTGAATGTAGTTAGACAGAAAACTTGCTACCTCTCTCCAGGTAGGCAGGAGAA
Source organism: Aleadryas rufinucha (assembly GCA_013397815.1). NCBI lineage: Eukaryota > Metazoa > Chordata > Aves > Passeriformes > Aleadryas > Aleadryas rufinucha. The sequence continues at coordinate 248,337 of VZTH01017112.1, read as the reverse complement.
AGGGCCTCTGATGTAACTGAGGAGGAAGGCACTTTTAGTGGATTAAGTGCCTTAGCCCCAGAATTTAGAGCTTATACAAGTTTCAGAGTGACTCCAGCAGACACTGACTTCCTGCAACTGTGCACCCTCTGCTCCCCCAACTTTGAAAGAGCAGAAACACTGATACAGGGAGGTTTGTGTATCAGCCCCTTGTCCCTCTCAATTTTAACAGGCCTGGAACAAGTCCATAAGCCAGGCAAACACAGAAGTCTGCTCTGCTGTGGCAGGCCCAGTAAAGATAGAGGGGTGCTGAACACATCTTGCTAATAATTCTGCCTCTACATAGCAGTAATATTTCCACATGTCTCTGTTTAAATAGTCTGTTCCCTGAGAAAGACAGAAGTGTTTCCTCCCTGCACCTGAGCTTGCACAACATTTTCATCTGGATGAAGGCATACAGCTGATTGTTACCTGGACCTGTATTTAGAGCAACACCATCTTACAAGGCCTGGAAAACAATCAGAAAGCAATATAAATAAACATTTAACAGCTACAGGAGCTGATAAAGTAAACATGTTAAAATAATCTCTGGAAAGGTGTAGACACCTGTTAATAAGCAACCTTTCTGGTGGCTGGCATGACCAACCAAGTCCAAGTCTGGGATCAAATGGCAAAATTCAGTATTGTTAAGGAGGAAGAAACCCTGGCTGTACAAAAGCATCATTGTGGTATAAAAGGGCTATCACTGGGGATGGCCATATGTTGTGAGGACACAGTGTGGTGGATCTGTGTGACCCACTGTTTTCAAGGGGTGTTCCTGGATGGCTAAATCCTCCAAACTCCCAGTGTGAGAAGGAGCAAGATGACTGCTCTGTACTGACACCTTAAGCCCATTTCTACCCCTTCTGCACCCCTTCATCCTGCAAGCCTTTACATTCAGCATTTTGTTTCCTCCGTTCTTGTATAGAAACCTCCTAACACAGGCAGCCTTAGTGAACTTAACTTCTCTCTCTGCTACAATCTGTGTGTCTACTGAGGTGTCCTGTGTTGTCTCTTGTGTAGCATGTGTGTAACTGGCAGTCTAATTGCCTGTTGATTTGGGGAAAGTCACCAGGTTAAATCTGCTCATCTTTTGTCCCTCCATGGGCTTCCAAGAGGGTCACTGATTTCCATGAGTCAAAACCACAGCTATCTATAATCTTGAGATTTGGCTCCTCTGAAAATTTGTGGTTGGTGTTTGACCAACATGGGATCAAAAGGGAAGTACAGAGTACCACAGACAGGGTAATGTACCTGTTCAACACCATTCACCACACCTCCACTTAGGGTGGCATGGAAAGGTTTGGGCCTTACAGCAAAGGAGAAATTGAGGAGAGTGAGCTGGATGTGAAAGTCTGGGCTAAGTCCCTGACAGATATCAAAGATGGAAAGTCAAAAGTACTCTTTGGTGAAGTTTTTTGTTTTCTTATCCAGCTAATGATTTCCCAATCAAATAATTTCACTGTGCCTGGTTGTCTACAGAACATAGTTCTGCTCCAATATAAGGGTATATTCCCTAAATAAGTGCACATATGCAGAATTGAATTATTATTAATGATGTGATATCAAAGTTTATTAGCAGCTTCCCAGCATCCCTAGCAAAATGATTGTTTGCACTTCAGCTAACATTACCTTGCAGTATTTTGCATGGCTTTGCAGTAGCACCAAGCACCCTTGCAGTAGTTGCCAAATTAGGATGGAAGCCCTTGAATGGAAAAAATGGAAGTGTTTGTCTGTGTTTCTGTGCCAGTCTAATGGTTCCAGAGTCTCTCACACCTGTACAGACAGAAGAAGAAACTAAGTACAGGTCTGAGTATGTGGTCCAGAAAACAAGTGGTGTCCTCTGTGCACAGCTGCTCTCACAGTGCCATTTCCATAAGTCTTTGTTTATACTTTAAGCATAAGTTATTGTTTGAGTGTGTAACTAATACTCAGTCCTGGCTTGTTAGCTTCTTGAGCCTGCTCAATAAATGCAAGGTTAGTTTTTTTTCCTTATATTGTAATCTGTATATTAAAAGTTTTGATCATGAGAACCAGCTGTGGCAATGAATGCAAGTCATGTCTTGCAAGCACATCAGACACTTTTCACTTGGGTTCAGTTCCTGACTGCTGCTGTTATGAGGGAACTTACATAAGAGTTTGTGGGTTTGTTTATAGTGTGAAATTTTTGCTTAGAGAGGTTTAGAGCCCTGTTGGGTTTGATGTCATATGCAATAGACTGAATTCCCCAAAGATGCAGCTGAATTAGGAGATGCAACAGCAATGATGATGTGTCCTGCCACTGCACTCTCCTTGGACAAGTTGTCTTTAGTTGTGCAGCTTGTTTTGGAATGTGTGTATGTGTTTGATTTTTTTATTATAATACTATTTTTTGAGAAAAGCCAGGAGTGGCAATTTGTGACAGTTCTGGGTGGCTCACATCGCTCAAGCTCAAGAAGTTAACTTGTTCCACTGTACTGTATAAACTAAAACAAAACATCTGCATCCCACCTAACCCATTCCCACTAACAAGACCAGTGCTTGTAAATACCATGTTTTGTTTTTATTCCTCACCCTCCCATCATTTTTTTTTTTTCCTTTGTTTTGTTTCCATCCACGTTCCAAACTAGTTTCTAAGCGACGCAAGGCTCACCTGAGGCGCCTGGACCGGCGATGGACGCTGGGCGGGATAGTCAACAGGCAGCAGAGCCGAGGTGAATTCATAGCTTCCTATGGCACCAGCCACTCAGGGAGCACCAAAAGCCACACTGCAGCTTCAGCTGTTGTCTGTCGGGACTTGCATGTTTGGCACTCTGGTAGTGAGGGGCCAAAGCCCCAGAGTTCAGATGTGGATTTTGTGAATGACAGCTTGAGGGTGTCTTGGAGCCAGGATTAGGCACTCCAGGAGCTGGAGGCTGGTAACCGAGGGTAGCTCTGCAGTCTGACACCTCGTGCTGTTGGGGAAGCTCATATCTACTGTGTTTTAACTTTGAGCATATTTGTCTTCAGTCTTTCCTACCTCAGTCAGGACAAGTGATACTTTCAGGGCTGTTAAAATGAGTTGAATTCCAAAAAGCCATGGTCAGAGATGTGCCCACTGGAAATGTGCTTGGTGTGGAAAGATGAAAATCGTTCCAGTTTCAGTCCCCTCTCTTCCTTGCAAGCAGTGCTTGGTACTAAAGAGAGACTTGAAAACTTTTGTAAATTTCTGGCATCATTCCTAGGTGTTTAGAATACCACCACTCTCAGCATTTTAGTTAGTTTGTTTGGGGTGTTGTTTTTAGCTTTTGCTGGTCTAACAGTGAGTATGGCAGGGTAGGGGGGAACACCTTGTGTTTGGGTGAAGCTGTGTTTGGGTAAAGTCCGATGAGCTTTCCAGACCAAGTATTTCTTAAGTGCAGGTGAATTATCTTTCCCAGAGCAAAGGTACCCCTATTTATCTCCCGCTCCACTTGCAAAATCATTCAGATGTGTTCGTTGCACTTCAAAAAGGAAAGGGGGGACAAAGCACCATTTGCACCTCTGCGTAACTTTCAGACAACCTTACTGAGGGAATGGATCCAAATGTAAGCACAAGAGATGATTCTCCGTTGATGGAAAGGTGCCTTTTCCCATTAAGGAGAGAATGTACTTTTAAAGTGTCAAATTTACCTTCTGGATTTGATGATTGTAGTATGTGCAGGCTCCTGTGTCTCAAGCACACCAAGCTTTTCAGTGACCCTTTAACTGTTTCAAATTATTATTGAGGAAACAAAACCAACAAGAGCTGTGTTCTTCCTGCCATTGCTTGACCCTGCAGCAACTAGAACTACTTTCAGAAGACAAAGTCTTGCTTCTCAGCCACCAAATGTGCTCTGAAAGCACCAAAAAACCCTCATAAGCATGCATACTGTCTTGGGGAAAAAAAGTCTGCTTATTTCTGTGCCCCAGCAGTTTGGGAGCTACTTATTTTGCTTTGTCAAACTCTGCCAGATGCTTCCTGGAAATCTAACTGGGAGAATTCATGGGAATGAGTTTTCTAAACAATTTATTTATTGGTGAAAACAAATGCATTCTTTCATATTCATACAATATTGCAAACAAAGCTCCATAAAACATTAAGACTGCATAACCAGTCCCTTAGCAGTCAGCTGGTAAGACTCAAGGACCTAAGTTGCATTCCCAAGATTTCCCTCTTGGATTCTGATGCCCACCATCTGTGTGCATCTTCTCCAGACCTGCCCTCTGACCACTGTCAGTGTTCTCCCTGGCAGTCTTCCCCACTACAGGCTCCCCTAATCCTTCCATCCTTGCCTTTTTCTTGCTTCATTACAGTTTCTTCCCTGTAAGGCCCAAGCAGGGCTGGGGGTTTGAGTGTGTTGGAGAATATGTGCTTTATCTCAAACTGAATCTTGGCACTTGAACTTGGCACAAACTTCAGCAATCTATGATTCTGTCCAAGGTTTGGGGCACCCTCTGTGACTGAGCTGCTTCTATAAGGTCTCATGTATTTCAGCCACAGCTAGCCAGGCTGGCTGAAAATAAGCTGTTTAATGTCATCAGAAATGATAGGTTAGGGAACTCTTACAAGAGCAGGCTTATTTGAAGTAAAGAAAGTGATTTGAATAAATGGGCACAAGTTGGAGACAGTGGCTTCATGCTCTGGCAGAGCTGCAGCCTGTACAGACATCTATGCCTTCCAAACTGCAGTTGTTGAAAGTATGAGTCTCTCTGGGTGTCCAGCCTGCTGTTCTCTAACAGAGCACAGTTTATATGAGGTCAGGAGAGATTTTTGCCCTTCTTCCCCTCCCATCCCAGCCCAAAAGACTTCTAACAAGGCCAAATTTGGGTGGGTTTGCACTGAAGTGACATGAAGTGTACATATGCACCCCCCCGCCAACCTTCAAGTCCTTGCTCCAAAGCACAGAAGAACTCAAGTTGTTCAAACAGGAGGTTGCCAGAATTGTTCAACACAAGCAGAACAGCTTCCCCTCCCCCACTTGGCCTCTTCTTGGAAACAAACTCAATTAAACATATTGGCTGAAATTCTTCCCACCCAGCAATATTCTGCTTGAAATAGTCCCTGCTGCTGGAAGGGTTAGCTCCAGGAGCTCACTGGAGTTTAAAAGCAAGCTGTAAAGGATGCCTCCCTTTGTATTTACGCTTGGATACCACTAATAAGCATTTTTATCAGCTAGGTCTGTGATAGAATCACTTTAAGGCCAGAACCAAAGGAATTAAGCATTGTTTCTGAAGGGCAGAATTTTCTAAGTGACTTGAATATTAAAAACACTGGGAAAGCCTGAGTGCAGAAAGGAAGAGTGTTTGCTTCCCTGTTAGACTGTCTGATGGGGGACAACTATTAGGAGTACCATATGGCTTATTTATTTCTACCCTTTCCAAAGTTGTTTGAGGAGTTTAGGCATCTCTGACCTCCCAATATCTGGAAGCAGTGTTACTGGGTCTGTGAATAAGAAACATGAAAGACAAATTATTGAATATCATGGTAGTGCTCCTTTTTTAAAGCTGAAAAAAATCTGTAAAGGGAACAGCTGTAGTCTGTTTCTACAAAGAGAAACAGATGACTTTTGTTGCTGAACTTTTCTCTTTAAAATGGTCTGTGGTGTGCCCAGATCTAAGAGATTACATTGGTTTATGTTTCTTATGTAGCTGCAAAGCTTGTGTTTTTTTAATGTTAAATGTGGTACATTTTCTAAACTTTTTCCTATACATTCTGAAACTCCAGTAATACAAATATGGGTTGTGAGGAGAAGCCTGAAAGTTTGTAGTTTTCCTCAGTCTTGACACTCGTTAGACCTGCAAGCTACAGAGTTCTTGTTTTGTACACAGTTAAATAGTAAGTCTACACATACATTTATTTGGAACTTCCCCTGGAAGAGAACTTAGGATTGTTTACAGGCTAATTTAATGAAAAGTCATTTGTGCTTTTACAGTTTGATTGCTAGAATTGGGAGGTTACATGCCTGTCTTCTATGCCAAATATCTGACCTAAGTTACTGCTGCTTTGGTGTTGTGCCCAGTGTTTTCAACTGGAGCTGTTACAATGCAGGAAAGCACTTTAAAGTTACTCGTACCAACAATATAGTGACATGTGGGCTGAATTTCTGCCAAATGAGCCTATTATTTAGGAGTAGCTCCTAGCACAAGGAATAAGCTATTCATTGAAAGAGTTAAAGTTACAACTTCCCACTGCTTGCCTGTCTTAGGGAGAGAGGGAGCTTGATGGGGAAAGGTAGACAGTGTGTAGAGGGAAGGCAGCTGTGTAACCCAGTGGTCTTGATACTTGAACCTCATCCTGAGTTGGTCTTGATACTGGAACCCCATGTCCTAGCCCAGGTGGGTGGTTCTGCAGCCAGTTTTATAGCTGCATCTCACCAGAGCTGCTGTGCCCTCTTTGCCAGCCCCCTCCATGGGACTTCTCCCTTTGTTTTCACTCTTCCATGCTTGTGCTTGATGGTGATGAAATGTTTGTCACTCACAGTAGAAGTCTGTGAATGACATTACTGTGCTAAATCAAACCAGCACAGAGGAGCTTCAGACTTAGTTTGTTCTCTCCTTTGGCTGGTTTTTTTTTTTTGGTTTTTTTTGTTGTTGTTGTTGTTTTTTTGTTTGTTTGTTTGTTTTGCTGTGTTCTCCAAGGAAAGTAGTAAATGTTTATTGCTCCTTGCTTGGTTGAAGTGAGAGCATGTGCAATACAAAACTGTTCAGAAGAAATGTCATTTTTGTTCTTTTCTATCTGTTGTCACAAGGTTTTCTGTTATTTAAAACAAAAAAGGCAGGGAGGGGAAGAGGGACAAAGGCTGAAGAGCTCCTGTCTGCAGATGAACACATTTGATAACTGTGGACAGTCATTCTCTCTCTGCATATTTAGGCAAGTAAAACAAAGTCCATGTTGAATTAATGCATCGCTTTCTGGAACAGGGAGACTTTTTCCAGAAGCAGGTCTGACAAAGGGGGGGTGGAGCGGAGGAGTGGGGGAGGGCAGACACAGACTGCTGACAGAGGGGAAAGTATTTTGAAAGAAAATTCTTCTGTGGTTTGGAAGATGTAGGTTTGGGGCTGTTGCATTTTGCTGAGAAATCATTAATTGGCTAATTTCTAGCCCAGTTTCCCCCTATCCCTACCCCTACCGGCATATCAAACCAGGATGGGGTCACAGAAAGTTGGGGGCATGTACAAGCACCAGCTGAGCAAAGGAAATGACTCCCTTATTTGGTTGGCTCCTGAAGTGCTGCAGATAACTTCCACCCTTATTAATGGAGGCAGAAAAGAGCAAACTTACAAAATAGAGGTGAAGGAGGGGGATGTGAAATGGGGGACTCAGAACTTGGAAGCAGAAATTTCTGAGCACTGGCTATTTGCCTGGGAAAGATGAGACTGATTGTGCAGGGCTGGAAACGTGCGTGGTATTTTAGCTGCTTAAAGGCAAGGCTCCTGTCCTAAATAGTTTACAGCCTAAACAAAGATCTGTGCATCAAAGGAACGTGGGCAAGTGGCAATTTGGCATGAATCTTACTGCAGCTGAAGGGGTTTTCACAGTGTAAAATGATACTTATTCGGTATTTTTAAAAGCTTTTAGAGAAGGACTAAAACTAAGCTTGTTTGGTAAGGCAGGAAATCGGTAGGTAAGGCTTATTTTAGGAAAGATTTGAGAGTTTCAGGTTATTTGATACCACTGAGGAAGGAGCCTGCTCAGGTTGATAAGGCATCATAGGAAAAGCATGAGTCTGAGTGGGGAAAGATCACAGAATCTGAAGGAGTGGGAGATGCACATGAACATGTGAGTGTGTAGTAGGATACTAAAGCAAGACGCAGCACACAGGCTTGAAAATTCAAGATGGAACAACTGAATGGGGACTGCACTTGGTAGGAGTCTGGTTAAAGTGCCAGAGTACTGCTGTGCCAAGAGCCTTCTGCAGGAGCAGTGTGTGCTGAAAGGCTGGGAAGGGAGCAAAGCACGCAGGAGGTGGCTGTAGTGGCTGTGCAAATGAGTTGTTGAAGAGCCAGATTGGGGCTTTGGCAGTGAGGAGCAGCAATGGTGGAAGACTTTGAAAATGTTGGGGCAAGTCTGTCACCTTGGTGATAGACTAGGAGGAATCTGAACTACCCAGTGCCAAGGGAATCGGGAAGATCGAGTAAGGAAGATTTGGAAAGCGCTACTGAAGCTCTGTGTTACAACTCGAGCAGTAAAACCATAGCTCTGCTTTCCTTGACCTGACATTAAGTATAAATCCAGACAGCCAGAGGAGGGACCAACTTGCCTTTTTAAGACACGTCATAACTTCAGTGTAGAGTGTGTGTGTGCACAGTCACACACATAAAGTACAGAATTCTGGTTTGACAGATGGGATTGGAGGAGCCTCACAGGCCGTCACATTCAGTGTCTTGCTTTGTCAGCCAAGTAGGTACAATTTCTTCAGTAGGGAATGGAGCTTCATCTTAGCTGTCCTGAGATTTTTCCTATGGGAGAGGTGTCCTGACAGATCACCTAATACAGAAAATGCCATAACCAATGCCTAAAAATTCTTCAGAGATTCCCCTTTTACTACTTGACAGAAATACATCAGGTGAAGCAAAAGAAAACTTATTTGGAAATAGTTTGTTTAAAGGGAATGTGTTGGAATGTACCCAACTGCTCGCTGTTTACAAGCTGCAATCCTACACAAAAGGAAAAAACACAAAGCACAGTTGTCAAGGTCTGTGATTATCCAAAAATAATTGTCATTGATATTAAGTCCTCCTAAAATTTAAGAAGTCAAATGTATCATCCCTCATTTTTCTGCAGCCAGTATGTTGTATTACAGCCATTGAACAGGCTGGGCAAGACATAAGAAATGTTTCAGTCCTCATTACACTATGACTGCAGAGGTGGTGACCTGTAGCTACTTGATGAGCATTGCCAAGGTGCCTACAGGTGATCTTGCTCTGCTGTAAATCATGTGATGCTTTTAAACTGGTTTTAAAGTGTTTTTTTAGTTTTAGAGCTATTGCTGTTTATGTATAGGAAAGGCTTCACCTTGGCAAAACACTGTGATGTTGCTGGAGGAACATGAAATGGTTGTGTTCTTGGTTTGGTGGGTGTTTTTTTCTTTTCTTTTTGCTTCTTTTCTCCTCTTCTGGAGGTTACAGAAGGACATTAGGTGTTAGCAGCTTGTGGAAAAGTGATCCATAACTCTCAAACACCAGTGACTTCCTTGTAGCAGGTCTGTTGTGTACATCTGTATAGACCATGCAGTGAATGTGGCTGTAATGCAGGGCACTGTACAGCTCAAATCCTTTGTCCTGTGTATGTGCACACCTTCCAGCTGGACAGCCGTACCTGTGCTATATTTTCTCGGGGGAAATCTTTGTTGCTAGAAAAAGCCTTCTCTGTAGTATTTTGGGCTGTTCCAAGGACATAGGTACTGTTCTCTGCTGCCCATGCTGTTTTCCCAGTGATTCACCAAGATCTGTCCCTATATTTTGGTCCCAATTTTCTACTATATTTGTTCAGGAGACTTTAGGTAGAACCAGAGCAAAATAGAAGCCTGCCTTTATTTGGGAAGGAGGAAAGGAAAGAGGAGAAAAATAGATTGATAGGGAATTGAGGCTTTAGAATAAGTAATGGAGTGAGCACTGGGCTGCCAGGGTGTCTGGGAGGGCTGGGCAGAGCACAGCTACAGCAGCATGGTGTGAGCTGGGTAGTTGAAATGGTGCAAAAATTCTGGTTGTGCATATTTTAAATAGTGTCTGTGTCTGGGGAGGAGAGAGAATGACACATACTAATCCCTTCCTTCCAGCCTAAGTAGGTTGCAGTTGGATAATGCATGATGTGACAGACTTGTATCACAGCTCTCTGCCAAACGGGCTTTGCTTCTTCATGTGTGCCTTGTTCGGATTTACCAGCGCAGCTCAATTTCCAGAGAGGAACCTCCTTCAGCTCAGCTGGGGAAGGTGTCTTTGACCTGCAAATTAGCGGTAAAGAAATGTGAATGAAGTTGGCTAATTGAATTGAGCAATTAACAGATCTCTGGATGTCACTCATTAAGAACAGAGCTGCCTTCTTGCCATTTTCATCTCCAAGCGGGTAGGACTTTCATCCCATTGTTCCTAAATGCAACCTTTTAGCTGGTGTATGTGCTTTGTAGCATAAAGTAAAGTTTATTCTGCCCACTTGACCTCAACACTGAGGTTGATGTAACAGAAACTGCAGCTGGGGAATACAAATTATCCTTCTATTTGCCTTTTTTTTTTTCCTGGTAATTCTTAAGTCAAAACTTAATGAACCAAAATTATATGCTTTGGTATTCTCTGTAGATCTGGGCATATAACTTCAATAGTCGGTCTGGGATGGTTCACTGACTTCTGTTTTATACTATTGCCTGTCATAGAAGCTGAATGAAACCAGCATGATATATCAGATTTTCCAGTGTAACTCAGAGCAGTGTCATTCTACTGTCTGATGCTCTGCTGATTCTCTCATTAAACCATTTATCTATTTTTAAGTCTTTACAATAACTTTACGTGTCAGTCATGAAGTGTCAAATATCTTCTCTCAAAGGCTTTTGAATAATAATCTGATATGTTGAATGCTATTATCAGTCCTCTTCAGTGACACATCCACTGAAAGCTCCCCTGCTCCCTTCAGCAAATCTTGGTTTATACAAAGTGTCCACTGGCTAGAGATAATCTTTGAGAAACAAAACAGAATTTACACTCTGATTATGAGGGGGCCCATATCTCCAGAATACTGTTTAAGTTACAAACTTCATGTATGTTTGTGGTATCTCCTGCAGCATTGACAGAAAGCAAATGTGTGTAATCTTGGAAATGTAATTTTTGCTGTCAGAGTACTTTGCAAGGGGAAATTGTAATGGTGGCTTCCTGGCTTTTATCTGTAGGCTTAAAAATAAAGCTGCTAAACAAAAAAACATCGTGGGACCTTCTTTTCTAGAGTGGATTTTTAATGCTTTTGATTGTCTTGCTTCATGGGAGATCCTTTTTCTCTCTCTTCTGTCCCTATTTCCATGCACTCCTTTTGATTTCCTCTGTATAGGGAAGAGTCACCTAAAGGGCTTTCCTCTTAAAAAGCAGTAGTCTTGAGTTGAAAGCCACAGGACTAAAGATGTAAGCAGTGAAGGTGCTCATGGACAGAATAAGACAGTGGCAGTTCAGAAGAGCCTTACTGTTTCTCCTGGATGATCAGCCTCCAGTGCTGTTGGTTTTGATGGGTGACCACTGTCTCACATCCTCACAGAGAAGTTTGGAAAGTTGTTTTGGAAGCTGGGAATGAGCACCCTATGCATGGTCATCTGCAGAAGAAGGGAAGCCACATCCCTGAAGAGTGAGACCACTCTGCCCAGCAAGAGGAGCCAAATAGCTCTCTTTAGCTGAACAGAGCCTGGTGTTTCTGTAGAGGAAAAATAGAATAAACACAGCAATTTCTGTGAGAGTTGTAGTGGCAAGGGTGACCTCTGACAGCCTGGGTTATAAAGCAGCTTTAGTATGGGGGAAAGAAAAAAGAGGGCCTTCTTCCAAGACTCAGCAAATATATGCTTAGCTTGATATTACTGTCCTAGAAACATCCCTGGAAGTGTCTGAAACAATGTGTATCTGGACAGAGCAGCTGTGAACTTTCTCTTGGCCCCTTCAGGGGCAAGATCTAGCTGCCCAAGGGTCTTCTGCAGTTCAGTTTAGTGCTTTGCATGCAGTGGAAACCACACATGTAGCTCCTTCTGCAGCAGACTTGAAAATAGAGGAAAAATTAGTTATTACCACATGAAGCAGAAACCTAGCTAGGAAAGCTGTCCTGTCCTGTCCTGTGCCTTGGAAGCTGGGGTTTCATTTGCCAGATTTCATTTGTCAGGTCCCATCTTGCAGTGGAGTATTTCTGTGGGGAAGGTGTCATATGCTGGTGGTGCTAATTAAAACTAGCTGGAATTTCTTACCAGTGATAAGCCAGTGAAGTGGCCCTCCTAGGGGAGAGCAGGAGAGAGTCTTTTCCTCTTGGTAGCAAAGGTTTTGACAGATTTTGCCCCATGAGAATTAGAAGGATCCACATGTGATCAGTCAAGGGAACTTGACTTCAGAGGTGTAGCTTTGCTGAATTCGCTGCCATCAGATGCTCTGTCAACATTATTTTCCCCTTTCTGAGGTATTATTTCTTACTTTGTCTCAGTAGGGGCTTGTTTGGATTATTTTTCATTAAAGTTTCCATGCTTCACCCAGCAACAAAATGCAGCTGAGCCACAAAACCAAACAGCTGCTTGGATCTGTTTTACTCTCTTAAAGAGTGTTCGCTTCAAGCTGCTGCAACCTGTTCATAGCTCCTTTGTTCTGCAGTGATCAGGAGCTTTGGATTCACTTCATTTCCTGCCCATTCCTATGCACTGACAGCCCTCTATTTGTTCTTCCCTACCTTGTTGTGACTGCTGGTAGAAAGTGCTAGGAAGGCTGGCTGGGGTGCACTTAATCACTTGCCTTCCCTGCCTTTATTCTAGCTACTGAAACTCATGTTGTCACAGCGCCGTAGTTTGGGTTGAGGAGAGGGGTTTGGTGACACTTTCCATGTCTGCTGCTGCAGAGGAAGGATGGTAGTTCAAGTTTTCAATGCCAGGTGTAATTTTTTAAGCTCCTGAGGGAAAGGTTGACCTTGAGTGTGATGGGAATGCTGCAGTAAATGACTCCTGGGTAGGCTGGAAGAAGATGTTGACAAGTGTCTGTTCTGCTCTGCTTGCTGGCTTGCTCTCAGCAAGTCTGCTTAAAACCTCTGCCCAGCTGGGAAGGGGATAGATGCTGGAGAATGAATGGGGATGCTAAGTTTTTGGCTCAAACACCATACTTGAAATCCAGTCTGTGCTTTTGAAGTGTGTGTCTTAGTTCTGGCCCTCCTTCACCCGTGTCACATGTGCATTTCTCTGGAGTGAGGTTTAGCAAAAGTTTGTTTGTAAAACACTTCACAACCCCTGAATGCAAATGCTGTATCGTCTCCTGTCGTCTGCAAACCTCTTTTGTTCTTTTGTCACGTTTTTTTTAACGTTTCTAGCTCATTGCTGTAGACCTATGCTGCTTGGGAGGTGCAAGGAGAGCAGTGTGCTGGGCCAGCGCCTCTGGGCTGGGGAGATGCGTCCCTCTGGGGATGCAGCGCTCGGGTTTCAGTAACACAATGCTTTGTGCAGCCATGTGCGTGTGCAAAGAGCCAACTGGCTGCAGCTCCCGCGGTGACGCTCGGCTGATTTGGCAGCCGGATTGATTCTGTCAAGTTACAGTATGGGAGTTAAGTCCAGCTTCAAATCCTCTCCCTTACCCGCTCGAGGAACTTGGAGGGGGAGAGNGGAGGGAGCTCTCTCGGGACTTTGTGTCATTATTGGCATGAAAACATTTTGTGATTATCAGCAGCAGGGTAGTGGCGAGGGGCTGATTATCTGTCATGTCGTCAGCATAAATAACCAGTGGGCCCCTGAGCAGGGCTCCGCCTTTTGTAATGGCTTCACGTAATCGCTGCACAACAGTTTAAAAGCAAGCAGTGCGGAAAAACAGCTGGACTGATCCTGACCGTGACTGATGTTGCCTTTTCTCCCCTCACTAGAAGAGAAGTATGTCACCATCCAGCCGTACGCCAGCCAGGGGAAGGATGAGATTGGGTTCGAGAAAGGGGTCACCGTGGAGGTCATCCAAAAGAACCTGGAAGGATGGTGGTACATCAGGTAAAGAAGCCGTGCAACCCGCAGAAACTGTGACAATGAGCTTTTCTGATCACTCACTGAATGTTAGCATTTAAATCATTCTGTAGGTGGACAAGGAAGCCCAAATTGTTCATAATGCCTCTTGAAGAAATGTAAAGAAAAGTCTGAGGTGATACAGTGGTGGCTAAAGGAACACTACAGTGTCTGCAAAGGCTGTGGGCCATTCCAGTGAGGAAATGCCTTAACTTGCAGTTTTAGAGGTTTTTTTTCTTGCTTCAAGTTAAAAGCCCATATCTGAGTTAAGATCTGTGAGATCTAACAAGGCTTTCTGTTATATATAATTTTAATATGTTTCTGGCATAAGAGTTATTCTGCAACCTATTTAAATCTATTTATAGCAATGCTGAAAGGCTGATTGTGATCTCTTGAGCTGTTTGGGGCAGGTAGTGCTATTTTCAGGGACACGAGATCAGTTTGCTGGCTATAGCCCTTCTGCAAGCTTACCAATGGTTTCAGCTAATTTGCTTTGATTTCTGTCTGTTCACATTAGATATTCCTGATGTAGAGGGACTGGATTCCAAGGGCAGGTGAAGTTGTTACTGTGTATCAGATTTTGTTATGTAATTGGAAAGCACTCCTAGCGGAGAGTTTTGATGCAAGAATCTCCTTTGTAAATGCTTATGGGGAGACTGTAGGTCAGATATTGTCTCAGTGATGTAGGGTGTCAGGATGAGCACTCGATGAGAGCTTTCTTCATCTAGGTTCATACAGCATTTAGGTTGTAGTGCTCTTTCGTGGTTCTCCCCCTTGTCTTGTATCTGCGTGTGAATGCAGCAGTGCTGTGACGTCCCATTTCTCTTTGAACAAGATGTGATACAACAGGTACCTTAAAAATGGAGGTTTAGCTCTCAGCAGTGCAGAACATCTCATATAGTCTTTTTCCATTCAACATGAAATTATAGTGATTTTTTCCTCTTTCTCTCCCCAAGTCATAACTTGCTTTTGTTTGAATTCTGCTTGATTTATTGGCTATGAATGAGGACTGTGAAAATGCTGACTGAAGCAATGTTGTTGTTTTTCTTGATTTCCTTTACTTAGAAGAAAAAAAAATCAGTTTTCTATCTAAATATCCCATGGAGCAAATAAGCTAATAAAGATAGCAGTGGAGCCAGGAAGGCACTCTAGATAGGAGGAACTCAAAAATGCCTGGGTTTGGTCAGGTCACATTTTTTTCTCCCTTAATCATCTACACAAGTGGAATCCAAATTTTTGGATAGGTTTTCTGAGGGGAGAACCATTGCAAGACATCTCTTATTTTTGTATTCTCTTTCTGCAGTGTAGCCTGGTTACTACTGTAACTACTGTAGGTTTCCCTTTGCCATATTAACACTCCTACAATAAGTTGAAATTTTTTTTCCCCTTTTCCTCTCACACTCCTTTGAGTGAACTCAAAAGACACATTTTTCTACACACCAAGAGTGCCTTCTGGAGCATGGTGATGCTTGCTGCAGTGGTTTTCATGGCAATCTGCTGGAAGGACAGTGGATGATGCCCCAGCCACCCCATGATAGTTGGGGATTGCAGCATGTGCTCAGCTTTTTTGTAAGAGGCATTTTGATTTGAGAAACCCCTCTTCTTGCTGGAAGATGAGTTATGAGCTCCCCATATGTGTGACAACAGTGTGGGGTGTCAACTGCTCCTCTGTGCTGGAGCACTGTACCACTTTCTTGCTGGAAGATTAAACTCTTAGAAACAGGTTTTTTCCATAGGCAGCACTTTGGAAATGTTGATGATGTGATCCATTCCTGCAAGCTGGTCCTGTGCAGCCTGGGTAGCTGATCTCCGGCTTGTTGTGCTGTTTGTTACGTGTAAACTGCCCTGAATACTGTTAGGTGCCCTGCAGAAAAGGACTCCCTCCCTGCAGAAATTTGCTTCTCTGGGTACTGAGCGCCTTAGAAGGAGCAACTCCTTCTCCTGTTCTCAGTGTGAGGGGAGAGGGAGCAGGAAGAGAATGCAGTTGGATCCTGGGCTGGATAACAGACTGAACACACTTCAGTGTGTAGAGATTAAAACAAATCCAGTAGTTTGTAAATGGAATCCACCTTAAAGACATTAGCTTGTTCCACCTTAAATATGTAATTTCTCCAAATTCTTGGCCATGTGCTGATCCTCATTTCCTGTCCTTCTTTTTCTTTTTTTTTTCTTTTTTTTTTTTTTATTTCCCTAGTTTGCTTCCCTCTGGAGTAATTCCAGTGCTCTGGAGCTGGAAAGCAGATGTGACTCTCAGACTTACAGAGGCACTTCTGACTTTTTTTAACATTCCTATGGTTTTAATCCATTTTTTCCTTCATGTAATATAAACAGGGAGGGTTTTGGAAGCATGAAGGAACGAAATCACTGCACCTAACTCTGAGACCCTCCCAATTCAGTGCTGTACAAGCTAGATGCAATATTGCTATCTTTATTTTGCCCCATGTGCATGATGACTTAAAAAAAAAAAAAAGCCATCAGGACTCTGGAGAAATTAAAAAAAAGGCTCTGTCCTGGGATCCTGCTTACTGTTCTATTGAGTTCAGTAGATCTGTGCTTCCCAGTGTGGTATTAGCATCTGTCATTTAGATCTTACTTTGCCTCCAGGTGACAGTAACAGATACAATCTTGTGGTACCCAACTGGACTGAGTGCAGGGCAAGTAAGTACCAATATGCTAAGTAAAGCTTTTATTTGATTTAATCTTCTTCATTTTGTGAGCCACAGCCCATGTTAATGAAGCACAGCTGGGAGGTGATGGCAGCAGTAAAACGAGGAGGAATCTAGGATGAGGTTTGATATGTCTCCAGGAGGTTGTGAATATAAATGAAGGAAGGATACTTGTGATTCAATTCTTAGGATGTGAAATGAAAATTGTTACTTCTCTGAAACTGATAAGCAGTTGTTTTAGTTCTTTCACCTATGAAATAGGGACAATCAAGGAATCTTCTAAGGTTATATTTTGAAAGGGCTGAAAGACTACCAAATTCAAGGACGAAGGTAAAAAAATGTAAGCATACTTGACTTACGTAAGTAGTTTTTATTTGTGACATTCCAGAAATAAACTGGTAATTTCTGGTAACTACTGCTCAGCATTAACTTCAGGTTAAATTGACTGACACAGGAAGAAGTAGCCTACAACAGCCTCTCTTCTGAGGGTATGTTGCCCAGAGTTATTAACTGTCCATCTATTGCTGCTAATATTCATTGGGAGAAACTATGTGAGATCAGAGGTGTTTGTAGCAGTGGGGTTACACAGGCTGATCCAAATACATACAGTTGGCAGGAGAACTAACAGGCCAGTACAGAACCTGCCTGTGGCTGCCTTTCTGATCTTAAACATGTTAAGTCTCCCACAAACTAAGATGGATGTGAACTGTTTTTTCTTGCTGATTTTGCACAATCAAGCTCTGTTGAAAAGAACCTTTGGAACTGGAGTGCTCAGTGCATTGGCCACTGTGGCTTTCTCACAGATGGAGACCTCTACACCTCCACACCGTATAAACTCACAAATATCCTTTAAAAAAACTTACTTGATGCAAAGGCAGCAGAGAGCGTTGGTCAGTAGCTCTGCAGGAGGGCTGTCAACTGCAAAACGGAATGAAGCCAAAAATCTTCAGGGCTGGAAAATGGCACTGGGTGATGCCTTGACACAATAGGAATTGTGGCATGTATTGACACCTTTTTTCCTTTTCCTTTTTTGGCTTGGTTTGAGGCCTAGCAGAAAAGCCTCAAAAGGGACAGGATTGAATAGATCCAAATTGCTTCTTGAGACAGTATCACTTAGTGGATGCTGTGTATCTTTTTGAAGTCAAATCAAGATAGTACCAGATTACTGCTCCTTGTTAGTCTCCATGCGTCAAACAAAGCTCAGAGCTGTTGGGATGCTTTCCTTTGACACCAGAATCATTGGAAAAATTTGTCACTAAACTTCCTGAGCAGGAGCAGTCCTACATCTTTTACCTTCATATGTGACAGAAGGCAGATATGCAGGGAGAAGCAGAATCTCTAGTATCCTGCCTGGTCTAGGTAGGTGGGGAGGAACAGGTAGGGTTTTGGACAGAAAGATCCTTGTAGTCATTGCTACAAGTACAACAATTGTATTTGCTTTTATACAGGAAGAGTAATAAAGAAGTCTAGAGAATCAAATCTACACTGCATTTTCCTGTTCTGCTTGTAAAGTCCCAGAGCCTCTGTCAAGTGTGTGGATGTGGTGAGGGAGCCCAGGATGAGACTTGATGCAGAGATCTCACTGGAAACCTCAGAATCCAAGTGTTGTCATGACAAAGATGCTCACCTGCCAGGGAATGATTTGCTCATATCCCATGTGCCCCAGCTCCTTCCTCTGCTGTCTAATGAGGCTCCCTTTTCAATAAAGAACCTTAGAGTCCTACTGCTTTAACCTTTGTATTTCCTGCAGATTTCCTGAGCGCCAGGATTTTAATGGTGCCTGCTTTCCCACTTTGCATTTCAAGTGCCTGCTTTTGGTATCTTGAGAGATTAAAGAGAGAAGGTTTTCAGTGACTCACACTGAAACAGCAAGTTAGGGTTTCATTAGGGAAAGCAGAGTTCATCCATGTGGTCCTCCCTGGAGTCTGATTGTAATCTGAAATCCCTGCTGAGGTGTTAGGAATGACAGGAGTTAGAAAAAACATCTTCCCTAAAGCCCAGTTGTAGAAGAATTACCTCAGTTTGAAGTGTAGTGTGATCAGCTCAGGATGGTATTTCGGGAGCATACACTGGATTCAGGTGTCTGTTCACATTTCCCAGTTTATTTCTTCAAATAGCCTCTAGCTTGTTCAGAAAAATTAGTCTCCGTCAAGGCTGGTTTTCCTCAGTCAAATTATTTCTTGGTCTTGCAGTGCTATAAGAAGCTGCAGTAGTTTCAGGGTCCCATATGCTCCATGAGAGAAAGCTGCTCATGCAGAGCTGGGAATTGTGGAAGGAGGGCCAGTGTTCTTTGTCATTTCAGGGAGGGAGACTTGCACAAGGGTCTTAAACTGCAGGCATAGGTTCTCTGTACTGGATGCTGTACACCCTTATTTTAGCCCATTTTCAATTTGAGTTGCCACTAGGAAGTTTATAAACTATTAAAATATTTTACTCACTAGTTTGCTTTTTTACTCAATGGAAAAATACTGATTTTCCTAGAACTGTCTAGGGGAGGCATAAAACAAACTGGTGAAGCTCTTTATTTGTGTGTAACTATTTCTTGTCGAGAGAGACTCCTTCCTGAGGATGATTAATGGCTTTCAACTACACAGTTCACTGCTGGCTCAGCTGACTTTGATATGTCTAAGCAATAGATAATAAATGAAAAGAGACAACAAAATCTTATTTGAGAACTGCAAACTTTGTTTGATGTTGTTGTCCATGACTTCTGCTTGATCTGTTCTACCTGCAACGCATGAGAAGGGCTGTATTTGATGTGGTGGTTTCCTTTTGCCTCTGCAGGTATCTGGGCAAAGAAGGCTGGGCCCCAGCTTCATATCTGAAGAAGGCTAAAGATGATCTTCCATCTAGGAAAAAGAACTTAACTGGGCCAGTGGAAATCATAGGAAACATCATGGAGATCAGTAACCTGCTGAACAAGAAATCATCTACTGACAAGGAAGCTCAAGTAGAAAACGAGTCTGCAGAAACTCATATCACCAAGAAGGAAATCAGTTTGCCCATCCTGTGCAATGACTCTAATGGCAATGCCATGATGACTCCAGACAAGCAGGCTTCCAAACTGGCCCAGGGATCCCCAGCCATAGCAAGGATAGCACCACAAAGAGCTCAAATAAGTAAGGCAGTAAAGTAGTCAGGGTTTTAACGGGCTTGCAATGAATTCTTGTTCTCTACCTTTTCAGGGCTGGCATTGCCTGTCAGCTAAGGTCCCACATGTCCTGGCCTTACAGCCAAGGCCACACAAACAGACCTTTGCATAGTCTGTAGATGTATCAACAAGGACTCCAGAATGTGGTCCTTCACTATTAGTGATAAAATTTAACTTCACGTTATACACAGGCTGGCTGGTGGTTCTTTAACTTAGCCTGAATATGTTTACTTTGTTAATTTTTCCAGAGAAGAATACTTTTTTCCTTTTGAACACTCTAAAATGTGCCCTTCTACCCCAGAAATGCAGATGATGTGATGGCACGTTCAAGTTGAGGAGACACCTGTCTTCTCTTGCATTTGTTTTGCTGTTTTCCTGGGGGCAAGTTGCTATAATGTTTTTACTACTTCATCTGCAAAATGCAGATGCTGACACTATTCTGTGCAAGGAATGGCAAAATACTATGAGAGAGGACAGCGTGAGTGTTTAGTGAATTATTTTTACTGCTGGGGGGGAAATAGGTATTAGGCCAGTTCTTTGTTGGCCAGTCTCCAATGGAGCTGGTCAGTTCCAGCAGAAAATACAATCCACTACTTTCTGGCAGTGATCTCCCCTTAAATTTCCTGGCTTAGCAGAGATGAATAGCTAAGCTACCTTGGTATTTCTAATATACTCTCATAGTTTCCTATCTTGTTTCATAGAGATGCCTTTAATATTGCAAATACTGACTTCCATTCTCAAACTGTGTAACAGCAGAGAGCTGCTGAAAAATGTGTTTAGCAGTATTTTTGAAGTTAAATAAACTCTCCCTTTTCCCTTTCCTGCTCAGGTTCTCCAAATCTAAGAACAAGGCCGCCCCCACGAAGAGAGTCCAGTCTGGTGTGTATTGGTTTATGGTTTATCTTAGCAGTGGGTAGGTGTCCAGGTGCTTTGTGAGACTTTGTGCAGCTGTACAAGGTGGGAGGGATATCTGAGAGATCCTTTATTTGCATGCCTGTTCATTTCATTGTTTAAGTGTTGAGCAGACCTCAGGGCATCCTAATGATAAATCAGGGTTTCTGTTATTCAAATGTTGCCCCAGCTAATCAGGTCTGCAGGGAGAATATGATAAAACTGCTGTGTTCTGTGCATGAGCATTAAAACTTGTTTGGCTGACTCAGAAGTTTAAAGTTCCTCTGGGTGTCCTTAGCCCAGACTGAAACGTTTGACTTTCTCTTCTCTTAAGCAACCCTCCTTCTATTGCTACCACCTTTGAGGTGGCTAAGCTTCACTCTTGTGTGTATTGAAAGTGGCTTGGAATCCTATGGAAGGATGTATGCTACAGGAATGAGACCCCCTATGATTTCTTATCCCCAAAGCTAGAATTTTGGAAGTTTGTACCAATTTGAGATTAGAACTGTCATCTTCAATAGGAACTAGTCAGTAGTGTATTTATATAAAAGTCATGCTAATAGCTTGTTTATCTAGGCAATACATAGTGTGTAATCTTTGCTGTACCCTTTATGAGCAGTATGCGACTTGTAATTTTTCTGTCACCAGAGATGCTTCTTAACTACATGAATATCATATTAGCATTTTCTTCCTATTTTTCTTTGCATTATTTTCAATTAGACTTTTTTTTGGCAAGACTATGACACTTAATCCCATGCTAAAAATAACAGTGATATTATATGTGAAACCCTCAGCATATCTGCTGTTTCCAATTATCGTCATTTAATCCAAACCATCCTATTATCTGAAGGCATTTTATTATGCTGTGCTTCTGCTGTATTTCAGCATTTATAGTGGAGAAACATCCAATTATAACATTGTTAGACACGGTTCCTAAGGTGCAGAGATGCATTCTCTGTGAAATGCCACATGCTGTGCGTGATGAAACATCTACTGTTAGTTACAGAAAGGGTATCTTAGAAATGGAGGAGCTGGAGAATAAAGCACAGTATGTGATCTGCCCTTCTCCCATTGATGGCTCAGGATCATTTTGTGTCTTTGTCTGTCCTGTGTCTGTCTGTGGATGCTCTGACCTATGGTCAAGAGATCTGACAGAACTGCAGTTCTTTCATAGAACCCTAAATAGGGAAGTGTAGAAGCTGTGCAGCTTCACCATCATCTAGTTGCCCTGCGGATGAGCACTGTGCTAATCTGAAAAGCTTTCAATATTGAAATTCCTGAAAGGACCCTTATCCCATTTATCACCTTAAAAATAATTATAGCAAACTCTAAAATGTGGCAGCTTAATGTAAAGTCACTTAGCTTTTAGAGGAGTCTGGTATGCTGCCAGAATGGCTGTAAATAGCAGTGTCCCACTTCCCATAGAGCCTTTATGAAGGTTGTGTTGGGATTGAATAGAGGTTCTGGGTCTGTTATGGGGAGGAACTGGAATTGTTTTGATCAAGTAGTAAGGTCATTCCCTTCTAGCACTTTAGCTGGGCAAAGCTAGGGGGTCTATGATATTATCCTTGTTTCTTGCTACAAGAGATGCCCATTGGCTCGTATCACTGACTAATTCAAATTGTTTAAAAAGTCCAGCAGCAAATTAAGAGCAATAATTAATTGGGATTACATTTTAAAATGGTATATTTAAAGATAGGCAGAATCTGTTAGGGGCCTGTTGCAATGCAATTTTCGACAGCTGTGGCAAGTCATCCAGAGCTGGGTCTTTCTGGACAAAATCTCAGCGTAAATGGGCTGCTCTTAGTGTGACTGGAATGGCAGCTCACACTTTATCACCCATGAGTAAAACATTTTACTATTCAGGTAAAGATTATCACAGTTTTAATAGTTGGTGAAGGTGGCATGAACAGTGAACATGTTGAAAGGCTTTTCTCTTTTAGCCCATATCAATACATCAGCTCCCACTCTGGAGAACTGGGCAGTCACCATTAGGAAGTAGCACAGGAAGAAGGAAGAGTCTTAGTGAATAAAAGCAATTTTTTTTCATACTGCTTTTCAGCTGACTGTTTCTTTGGTTTAAATGAACAAAGCATCCTATTTGCCGTAGGGTTTTCAGTTACCCAAGCCACCAGAGCCACCCTCTGTGGAAGTAGAATATTACACCATTGCTGAATTCCAGTCGTGCATCTCTGATGGCATAAGCTTTCGTGGAGGACAAAAAGCAGAGGTGAGCCTTAACAGTGTATCTGGAAAAATTGTAATATTTATCTATTGCATAGGAGTGGATTGGAAGGGGAGGAGTGGAAAGCAGTGGGTTGAGATTTTTGTCTAAGTAACATGTTCCTTGTTACCTCTTAGGTTATAGAAAAGAATTCTGGTGGCTGGTGGTATGTGCAGATTGGAGAGAAGGAAGGATGGGCTCCAGCATCTTATATTGACAAGAGAAAGAAACCAAATTTGAACAGAAGAACCAGTACTTTAACCCGCCCAAAGGTTCCTCCCCCAGCACCTCCCAGTAAACCAAAAGACTCTGAGGAAGGAACAATTCCTGGAGCAGTTTCTTCAGGAGAGACCCAGGACTCTCCCCACAAGCTGAAATATGAAGAACCTGAGTATGATGTGCCTGCCTTTGGCTTTGACTCGGAGTGTGAAGTGAGTGAAGGTCATCATGAAGAGGGCACTCCTGAAAAACGACTGTTTCAGCCCCTCAAGCCCTCACCTGTGTCATCACTTCAGAAAGCTAAGTTCAAAGTAGGAGAGTCTTCAGAAGAAGTTGCTCATGAAGAAGAAACCATCTATGAGAACGAGGGGTTCAGACGTTATGTGGAAGATGCTTTGTCCAATAAGGAATCGAGTGGGGATTCTGATTCTCAGAAAAGCTCCTCCCTGTCCTTGATCCGAAGGAATTCTCCATGTTCCAGCTCTCCTAAATCCTCAGTTGTGAAGCTCAAGACAGACAAAAACATCCAGCCTGATCTTGGAAAATGTCACTATTCCAGGAGCGAGGAGACAAAACCAAGATCAGCTTCAGACGTCGGCTTACGTAGCGTGCCGAGAACGGGCATGAAGAAAGATCCCGGGCAGAGTCCTTCCATCAGAGCAAAGCCAATTGTTAGGCCCAAACCCTTCCTGAACAAAGCAGACTCTCAGAGCCAAGAAAAGATGGATATTAGCACTTTAAGGCGTCAGCTGAGGCCAACTGGGCAGCTCAGAGGTGGACTCAAAGGTTCAAGAAGTGAAGAGTCTGCGAGCCCTCCCCGCACAGCTTCTGAGAACCAGAATGACCCTGTTCGGAGAAGCTCGGCTGATCTCATCACAGCTCCTTCCCGTGGCATCTTCTGCTCCAGCCATGCAGCCAAAACCGAGCAAGAAAATGACTCCAGATGTTTCTATGTGACCACTGACTCATACCAAAAGGTACAGGATTCTGAAATTTGCTTCCCAGCAGGAGTAGAAGTGGAAGTGCTGGAAAAGCAAGCCAGTGGATGGTGGTACCTGAAGTATGGAGACATGGAAGGCTGGGCTCCTTCCCATTATTTGGCTCTCCCTGATAACCAGCGAGAAACTACATCAGCAGAAACTGATTCCGCATTTGCCAAGAACAGGAAAAATGAAACCAAGTCAAACAGTTTAGAGAAGATAGAGAAGAGGGTTCAGGCTTTGAATACCATCAACCAGAGCAAACGTGCAACACCACCCATCCCAAGCAAACCTCCTGGTGGTTTTTCAAAAGCATCAGGGCCAGTTAAAATGAGGAACGGTGTGAGGCAACTTGCTGTCCGTCCACAGTCAGTGTTTGTGTCTCCACCACCAAAGGATAACAACCTGTCGTGCTCCTTGCGCAGAAATGAGTCTTTAACAACTACAGATCAACTTAGGACCGTCCGCCGGAATTCCTCCTTCAGCAACGCGTGGTCGCAGCCTGGTGACACAAAGGGGAAGCAGCCGGAGCGGCTGGGCACAGAGAGCTCGGAGACCACCTCCAACCTCCCCACACAGAGGAATGGGATCCCTGTGTCCACAGTCAGGCCAAAGCCCATTGAGAAATCCCAGTTCATCCACAACAATCTCAAGGACATCTATGTTTCCATTGCAGACTATGAAGGGGATGAGGAGACTGCAGGGTTTCAGGAAGGTGTCTGCATGGAGGTCCTCGAAAGGAACCCAAATGGCTGGTGGTACTGCCAGATCATGAATGGTGTGAAGCCATTCAAAGGCTGGGTGCCCTCAAATTATTTGGAGAAAAAGAACTAATATTGCAGTATCTTTAACCTCCCTAATTTATACTGTTCCTGCTGTGTACATGTGGAAAAAACAATTGCTACACAAAAAGACGTTTCCCTGTGCTCCAGTTTGTACAAAGGAGTCTATACTGAGGACAAATCTGCCATGTTCTGGAGAGGTTTGTGGGGTTTACAGGCTGTAAGCAACTACAAGGAAGATGCAGCATAGTCAAATGCCTTTTTGTGAAGTTGTTAATAATCTTGTATGTGTAACAGGGTATGACATCCCATCCTTCCCATTATTGATCGGAAACCAAATGTGTGCCTTTTGTGAGAGAAATACACATGCATCTACTTGGGGAGTTCTGTGCCAAACTGTTTTACAATCTTGGCTCCCTTTCTCCTCATTTTTGTCCATACATGGAATACCCAAGAACTTTGAATGCTTTTCCATAACTTACAGTGAGAAGCAAATGAAAGTTTCTGAAACACAGAGGGACTCTAATCCTTTGGAGATGCTCACTTTTTTTTTTTTACTATACTCAACAGTTGGTAGGTCCAGAGTTGGAGCCTTTTCATTGTAGAGAGTTTTGGTCTCTGACTTCAGTGTTGTTACAGCTGACTCACCAGAAAAGGCCATCAGGTGGTGTGGGATGGGGGCTTTTTGTTTCCTTTCATTGTCTTGTTCTTTGAGTTGGGATTTCAGGTGTTCTAGGGCAGTGATGCCTACTGGTGCTTGTAAAAACAAACCTACAAACCCCTTGCTTAAGCACGGCAATTACTGTGTAGGCTTCATGTTTGGTTCTGTGCCTGACTCCTGCCAGGTGATACTGGTTGATTCTCTTCTGAGAGTTGGGTTTCTCAAAAGTTATCAAAATCAACAAAGTCCCTTAAGACACTAAAGACAAAGCTATCAATTGTGTTAATTCCTGTTTTGCCCTCTGGTCCAAATCCAAGGGTGCTGACTGCTGGCAGGGCCCACCAAGATATTGAGAAATATTTGTAACCTTCTGCAACATCAGTGTTTACAATGAGTGGAAAAAAAAAAAGCCATCAAACTCAGTCTGCACATAATTTGTATATTTTTGGGGAATTGCTTTTGTGTTTTGTTTTTGTCTTTTCTGTGCATTCTGGGTTTACTGTATTTTCTTTTGTGTGTGTGTGTATCTGATTTTACCAGAAAATACTTAAAACTGAAGTAGGAGCCAAATATGTGTTTCTGTTCCCACTTGAATCCAAAGAGTACATTTGTACTGGAAAGTGGGCCTGGGCTTCTCAGGCTCAGAGATTTAATATCAAAGCTATTTGGTCTACAATGCATCTAACCAGGAAGCTGCCTCTTCTAGTTCCAGTTCTGTTTGCCTTTCTTAACTTATGCTTTGAAATGTGGCACACAGTGTGGGTAGTGTGGGAAATGGAAGAGGTAACCATTGAAAAAGGCTAGGAATATGGAGTTACTTATGAGGTAGCCTTGTACTGTAAACATAATTTACTAAATCCCTATTGTGCTTAAGGAAGTCATGCTTGGGGGTTTTTTTAAACGGCCTTGTTAATCACTCAAGATCAATATCTAATTGCTTTGAATAATAGGCAGCATTGTAAATCTGTTCTAAGGGGGAGGGGCAGACCATTTCACTACTGGTTTACACAAAGTATTACATGCCCTTTTTTCCACCAGAGTTTCATACTGATTCGACTTGGAAGTTAAAGGTTATAAAGGCTTCAAAATAGCTGGGATCAAGGGGCTGAGTAAAATAGCACAACAATACCATATGTTACTGGGGATGTTTCACTGCCAAAAAAAAATTAGGAAATTTATATGTTGTTCTTGTCTTTCCTTTTTTTTCCTTTTCCTTTTTTTTCTTTTTTTTTGTATGTATGTGTGGTTTGGGGGTTTTATTAATTTCCATGATAACACTGAGAGAGTTGCCTACAGCTAATGTGACTGATGTCCTTTCAGTAGCTGAAACAACATCCAGGTGCCTCAACTACAGGCTACAAACAGTGCTGTGGTTCGAGCAGCTCTCTGCATGCAGGTGGGGAGGGGAGGCTGTTTGTTTGGGATCCCTTTAAATTGTGGTGGCAGGAGGAGGAGGTGTAACTGCACAACAGCTCATATCACAGTGCGGGGTCCTCTTTGTACCTTAATGTCTTAACATATGATGTGTAAGTGTATGTCCAGTTAGCTACATCTTACTGGATGTGTATCTGAGACATTGTGGCCCTGTCTCTCATACTTCTCCCCATTTTTAGTTGTACTAATATGGTAGCAGCTGTAAAAGACTGCTGGAGCTGTTGTGAGATTATAATAGAAGTATTATATTCTTCTGCTGGACAGTATTAAATAGAGCAATACATAGAGTTATCTGCTAGATTGCAGTACTAATAGTAGTGACTTAGTGATTCGTATTAATGTTATGATTTATTTTAACAATAATGATGCGGAAGTGGTTCATTATTTTGAATTAATGCACTTTAACAATAAAAGAAACCAAAATGGAAGCCAATGCAGAGAACTAAGTGCATTATTTAAAGGTGCAGTATATAATTATCATTTTCTTGAAGCACATATTTATTAAGAATTAACTTATTATTTTAAATGTTCTAAAGTTTTGTTAAAAGACATTCCCACTAAGTCATCTCTTTGGGGGGATGTAAAGCACAGCTGCCAGATCTTCTGCATTGAGCCACTGAATTCTCTGAGTATGGTATGGCCTGACATGAGCCCCTATCCAAGGAGGGAAGAGCAGCAAGGAGACAGAAGAGCCCACACTACTGGAAATACTCGCATTTGCATCCAGCAAAGCCAAGCCCAGGGCACCTCTGAACTGCAGGAGTCCATGCAGGGTGGGGGTGGCACAGGTGTTTTTGGCAGACAGTTCCAGTGCCTGCCTGCCATGTGCCTTGCACAGGGCTGGCCCCAGTGGTTGCAAGTTCTCCGTGAGGCTCAGGTTAGGAGGCTTCAGGGTCTGCCTGAGACAGCTCTGTAAGAGATGTCTGTCTGTCCCACAGCTCCTGTTCCATCTTGCTGGCTCGCTTTTCCGGCTCTGGCCTTTGCAGGGAGGTGGTTTGCAGTGCTCCAGGCAGTGCAGGGTGACACAGGGTGAGGCTGCCTGCAGTACTGCCAGGGTTTTCTCATGCAGCAGCTCCATGGCTCAGATGCTCCTTTATCCCATCTCAAAGGCTTCATGCCCTCCTGAGGAGGAGCCAGACCCTGTAGATGGGCTGCAGAGCCACACTTGTGGCCTCCCTCTGCCCTCACCTGTACCAGCAGAAAGGGTGGGATGCAGATGACCTACTTGCTGCCAGAAATGATTGTTGGCCACCACTTGGCACGCCAGCTTCCACCCTGGTGGAAGAGCTTCCATTTGGGCTTCCCTTCACTTGGTGGTTGTTTTGGCTGCTTGTGTTTAAAAGGGCACTTTTAAAACAAATACCCTGAAGCAATTTTTCCCCCTCCTGTGTTATCGTTGTCATAGCATCTCTCACTGAGATGCGCTCTCTTTTTTTGGTTCTTTCAACCGAGAGATATCAGGAAAATAATTCTTTTTTCCGTTGGCAAGCAGCTAGTTTTGGTCGGTTCTACTGATGCCCGAAATAGCAAGCCTTTCACACTTAGCTGTGAAACAAAGGGAAGGGCCTTAAGCTACATCAGAAAAGCCAACTGCAGAGCAGGAAAACCTGGCAGAGTACTCAGAGGACAGTGTAGTGCTAGAAGTGTTTTAGCTCTTTTCTAAAAATGTAAATGTCGCCTTTTATTTACTAAATTTGTCAGAACTGACACTGGATCAAGAGCAATATTTAAATATAATGTGCACCTCAGTGAACACTCAATGCAGAAATCAATAGTACTGTTTAAATTTCTCTTTCTGGTTTATTCCCGAACCAGATTGTTAGGAGGAAGAGTGTGCAGGGCTTGAGCAAAGCCATTTGCAGCTGAAGAGGGCCCTCCTCTGGAGGGAGAGGCAGCTGCTCTTGCTGCCTTGCTCTCACCCACTCTCTGTATTTTCCAAAAAGTCTTGAATTTGAACCAGCAGAAATTCCAAACTCCAATGCCAGAGAACAAAATTAAAGAATGTGAAAATTGTCTTGCTGTATACTGCAACTTTAATAATAATGAGCACTTCTGAGTTCGTTATTGAGGTTTATATAATGCCTGAAAAGTTTATTTGCTGGTTTCCCTTGTCTCCCCTTTCAAAACACTTTGTCATAATAGCAAGAGTCATGCATTTTGTTAGAGTCCTTCCCCATGGGAGGCAATTCCTGTTCATTGTTTTAACTGTACCCCGTGCAGTGGGTGAGTGTAGGCAAGCCAAAACTTTCAGGATAAAAGAGACGATGGGCACGCAGTGGGATACTTCACTGATGCATCGACAGGAAGTTTTTAAATTGAGGTATTCAATAGTAGCAAATACACAATAATGAAAGATTGCAATTGACTTGCAGCTAGACTCTTGAAGATGGAAATTCACATCTGCATGAGTATAGCTAAAAAATGCATTTGTCCCTTGTGGATGTGCACCCCAAGGACTCCTTCCATTATGGTTCTATAAAGTTTGACGAAGGCATTATATAATTGTTTTCATCGCTTTCAGATCTTAATGAATCATATTTTATTGTAATATATATTCATTGCTTTCCTCAGTTAAAAAGAAAGTTACTGCTTTTATCTTATATGAAAAACAAGGGAATTTGATAAAGCATTCATTATTTTCATATTACTAGTATTAACAGAATAGAACTAGTACTATTTAATTTTAGATCTTCATAGCTAGCTTGTTAATAACTCATATTTTCCTGTGTTGTATCCTACTATTTTTTCTATTTTTTCCCAAATACTCTGCATTCTTGAGAAAAAGCAAATCCAGTGAGTGGATAAGTGCAATATTCATAGAATAAACAGGCCCCTCATCCAGGACTTGGAGTGGAACGTGCAGTGTGAAATGTTTGCAATTCTCTATTCATGCACTCTTAGGGAAAGGGGAAATGCAGGGGAGGGGGCAACTGGATGAAAACAGGACCCTTGGGTAGGTAGAGACTGACAGCTGGGGTGGCTTGGGTTGGGAATGGCTGCTTTCCGTAAAAAAGTATCACCCGTTAGTGCAAGTGTAAGGATTATGCAGCATGTTGCCAGGATTATGTATAGAATGTGCATTAACATCCTCATCAATACAGGACTTCTGAGCTATGCTTGAAACACTCTGTACATCATCCATGCATGATTCTGTCTTCTGGTTTGTCTCTGCTGGTTACGTCCTCTGTTGCGCTTCAGAATTGATGGTAACTTCAGAAGGGAAAATAATTCTGCTGGTGCAGTCCCAGGTTTGGATACTGTATTGTTACTTGTATTTATTGCAAGAGCTATGGGAATATTTTTACAGGTCCTTTCTTTTCTGTCCTTATTGTTAACCTAAGAAGAAAAAGTCTCCATTTTATCTGGGTTAGTTCTCACCTGCAGATTTTCACAGATGTTTCGGATATTGATTTCATAATTCTTGGCTTGCAAAGGTGGATCTCTCAGGTCCTAAATAAAGTTGGGCAGAAACTTTGCTCTTCAAAAGAGGTATTGTCTTAAATTCTATTTGAATGGAAGGAGAACTTCCGTCTGTCAAAAATAATGTGACTTTATAGGTAGCAGCAAAATCTACTACCTTTGAAAAACTGGACTATTTTTCTAAGGTGCAAGAGAAATGTGAAAGCCAGAGCCCTTGATTCTCTGAGCTCTGGGAAGTACATCTCCTGTGGCTCTAGTTCATTATTTTAGGAGAGGGGATGTACCCTAAGTTTTCTGCTTAATTTTTGTCCTGCTGTTCTTAAGTTTGTCAAAAAGCCTTAATATTACCAGAGACCTTTGCATTCAAACAGAAAAACTGAATTCTGCAGCTGTACTGAAATAGTACCAAACATGTGATTTTGGAAAACCTTGAATACTTTACCAATTAGGAATCTGGTTTTGAGGAACCAACTTAATTCTTTCACATGCTCTTGTCTAAACTGGCAAGAAGCCCATGAGCATCAGTAGAGTTACACTAACAGAAGACCCTTGTGGGTGCTCAGCATGGACCGTTCTCAGCAAAAGCAAGCTCTGTGCACTCTGTTCCTACACTTCCAAAGGGTGCACAGGACTGCTGAGCCTTGGTGCTGCCCTGCCATGATCCACTGTGCTGCAGATCTTGCAGCTCTTTACAAACCAGCTGGAGCTTTGCTGCTATTTGCTGGTGGTACTCCATCACCAGCAGCTCCTTCTCTGTCGGCTTCAGATGCTATTTAGCCACGTAGTGAAGTGCTGCATACCAGTGCAGTGTTTGATAGCTGCCAACAGTAGCAGTATGATGGTCTGAGAGCATATGTTTGTCTAAGTTATTTTGTTTTCATTTGCTTTCTGTTGCTTGCTAGAAGCAGGGACCAGCACTGCGATGATGCATGGGGAATGCGTCCGCACACTTGAACTGTTTGATGGCCTCTGCTAACGCTGCCCAGTGCTTGTGTTGCTCTTTCTCTCCCTCTGTGCTGCTCAGTAGTCGTGTCTGTTGTGTGTGTCTGTAATTTTCAAATAAAGTACTGTATGTAAGGCCAGATCCAGAGCCCCCAGTCAGCTGACTTTGGATTGGGATGTAAATTGCTGTTGCTGCTTTTCCTCCTCCATCTTAGACCCAATTTGGAGCAAAGCACAGGTGTCTGTAAAAAGTCACCCATAACTCTCCTTTGGGGTGTCAGTTTTGTGGGGTGTGCATGCATTGCCAAGGGTGGAACGAGGAGCTCTTTTCTCTTGGGTGCCCTTGCATCAGGGCTGGGACTCCACAGCAATTCCCGGAGCGGAAGCTGCGCCGCACTGCGTGCGGACATGGCTGGCGTAGGGAGAACAAAGTAGTTTCCCCCATTTTATATTGTCAGGGCTGGGCTGGTCCCATCAACTATGTTCTTAATTTGTTCTTGCATCAAGGTAGTGTTAATTTTCAGTTGGAGAGTGCAATTTTTTTGTTTTGTGTTTGTTTTTTTTATAAATAAATTTGGTTTAAAGCTTCACACTGGCGTTTTACAGACCTGTTCTTGTCAGCATAAGCCACTACTGTCCTGAGTTGAGACTCCTGTTTGTTACTGAATTAAAATTATGGGAATTATGTTGATAATTTGGAAAGAAATTAGAAGTAACTATATTGGCAGGGGAGAGATAGATAAAATATGAGGAAAAAGATGTTTCTAATAAGGCCGTAAATTATTTGGTCTGACACTGCAGATGCTTTCTCTGTATAGATGGTTTAAATACATCACTGCTCTGTGATAGGATTTTTTGTTATTGAGAAAATTTGATTTTTTTCACTCCCTAATGTGCTATGACAATCTGTATCCTGAAGCCACTGATCCACCAAAAGAAGACAAAGGTTATACTCCTGTTGTAGTTGAGGCATTTTGTGTGTCTGGGAGTTTGCATACACCGAGGTTCAGCTGCTGGAGTGGGTGAGCATGGCTGCTCTAGACCTGTCCATGTTGGCAGGAACAACAAAATGTTGGCTTTAGTGACCTTTCCCTGATGCTCAGGGTTATTTGGTTACAGTGGTACCTGTCTTGGTCCCTGTTTGGTGGAGGAGAAAAACAAGTGGAAGGGAGAATCACTTGGCACTGAAAGAGACTTCTTAAAATATAACATTTAATATTTAGGTAAATATTTCAGGCTTTTCCAGATACTCCCCATCAAAGCTCTAATTGATTCTGTATTTGATGACTGTAAGGTAAGCAACATGGCAGCTTTCTCTGTGCAAACAGTTCTTTTGTGGTTTGAGAGCTTGTTCTTGAACTGCTTCTGGGTCACCAGGGAAGTAGTAATAAATAAACAAAATCCCATCATCACCCTTGGGGATTAGACTAGAGGGGCATCAAATTCTGTCCTGACTCTGGGTCCTCCAAAACACATTAATTCGGTTTGTTTCTGTCCCCTTGAAGCAGGACAGAAAAGAATAGTGCAGTCACTGGAACTTAGCCTGTAGCAATTAGTAAACTGGAACAAATAGAAAAGAAAAATAAACCTTTTAAAAAATGAAATATTTCCGTGAATAGCTGACGTAACTACTTCCTACCTTGGACTTTCAGGGAAGGAGGAAGTTATAATTGTTTCCAGTCACTAGGAGGAATTTTTCCATGTCATGCTGAACAGGCTTGCTGAAAAGTCTTGCTCATTACTCGTGATGACTTCAAACCTGGAATACTGCAAAAGCAAAGTGTGTGTAGCATTATTACAATGACTTTTTTGTACTGAGGGTCCAAAGTGAGTGTTGTGGGGCCAATAGTGTACAGAGTAAGTGCATTTCTGCTGTCTGGCTGACTTGCACGTAACACCGGTGCTATTCCTTTATTGCAGATTTAATTGCAGACAGCAGTGCTTATTACTCTGCTAGCAGTGCTTAGGGAGAATCATGTAGATGAGCCTCCTCAGTTAAGACTCAATATCCAATGTCATGTCAGGAGAAGTCCTGTCAGCAGCTTGATTGATTGCTGCTTAGGCTAAAGTTCAGATGCAGATAACTCAAGGTGGGTGTTGAAAGCAGCTCAGCTGGCTGTGTACATTTGTAGCTGTTTCCAGAGCTGTTAATTAGCCCAGATTATCTCTGGAAACTGGGGGCAGTGAGTTGCTGAGAGCCTAAACCTCTTGGTGAATGAAGGCTGAAATTTCTTTGAGCCATTGTGCTCCTCTGCATTAGCAGAGCAATGGCACGTGTCTGGACTGGAAGCTCCTGGAGGGTTTGCTGCCCCAAATTTTTAGTTGAACAAAAAGAAAAAAAAACATGGATCTAGGCCTGGTCTAAGTGAAGTTTTGCAGTGGGTTTCTTGGGTGGTTGATGTTCTTAATGTGACCTTGAAAACTAGATGCTGTTGTCATTTCTGTGCTGGTGTAGAGCTCCATTTTGTAGTGGTTAGGTGGTGGGATTGTACCTGGTGGGAGCTTGGAATCTTGGAAGAGCATGTTGGTGACCAGAGATAGAGAAATGTGTGGCTGGTCTTAGTGTGTGTGTGGTCAAGTTGGTGACACTTTTTTGTCTTTTGTTTGTTTTGTTTTTAATATGGGAACCAATTTGTCTGTTCTGTTTGGGAAAAGGTGTAGAAGTTGGTGTGGTTTCTGTTGCAGTAAATATGAGAAGGAATTAGCTGAGGGGTTTTTTGTTGTTTTGGTTTTTTTTTTTTTTAAGAGAGTTTATGGGCAGGAGACCATTTAGTTTGTTTTGGGTTGCAAGTTAAGCTAAGAGAGGAAGAAAATGAGTCTGGGGAAATCCTTTTTTTGTGGTAACAGCTTTGGACCATTGTGTACTATTGTGGCCTCTGATCCAGCTCCACTGAAGGTAGTGGAGTGAATATTGTTGATCATGTAGATGTTAGAGCTTTTGGTCATGAATTAATTCTTAGAGAGGTGACAGGTATCTTGACATTCACAGGACATCATAGCAAATGTGAGCTTCAGACAGAAATAAAAACTGTAGCTTCAAGCATTGTTCAGTTTTTGTTTAATTAACTTGAGATGCTGACCAGTTGGACAAAACTGTTTGTACAATGAGCAGCTCCTGCAAGGGTCCAGATGTGCTTGGGTCTGTGAGAGGTTTTCCAAGGAAAGGAAATCATGTGCATGATAAAAAAATTTGCCTTTCTCAGTCATCCCAGTAAAACTGAAATCCAGGAAAGTGACACTTCTTGCACTGAAGAGTATCTTTTGCCATTGATGGGAAGAGTTATTGTTAATGAGGGATTAGATGCCCCAGTCTGTCTGAACTGATTTTTTTGTGACCTGTCCCTGAGTCTCTGTGTAAACATTTGTAAAGACTGGATGCAGATTAGAGTACTAGTTAACAAAGATGAGTGACTTTTCTATGGGCCAACACAAAATATGCATTAGGGGTGAGGAAAACACAAGTCTCCTTTTTGCCAAGTGATCCTGGAGAAATTTCCCTCAGGCTTCAGCACAAATCAGCTGGGACCTGTGAGGATTTAGCTGGTGCATATGGTACTAGGGGCCTGTTTCTGTGACTGGGACAACAGAAGTGTGGCTTTGTCCCAGCAAGAATTAATGAAATTATCATAGCACAGTGTTTTCATTTGCTCTGGGTATGACAGTGGTGGGGGGAATGAGCTGTGCAAAGCATCATCTCCCCCTTAATTCAGATTTGCAGACTTTACTTGACTGCAGTGCCCAGTCCAGAACTGTTTTCAGAGCTGTCCTCGTGACTGGGCCCTGTGAGGGACAGGGAATGCACACAGAGGGGGCTGCCCTCCTCTCTGTGCCATGACCAACTGCTCGCTCAGAGAACTGCAAAACAATGTAAAGCAATTGAGGTTTGGGGTTTTTCCCTAGAGCAGCATGTTCTGAAGCAGTGAAGTAAAAACAAATGCTTGTTTGGGAAATTTTTATCATGTCTCTGTCTGTAAAAGTGAAAACTCTGTATGGGTCTCTCAACAGAGAATGAGAAACACCATTTGTCTTGGGCAATTGTACATGTGAAGATACAGAACAAAGACTTCAGAGTTCTGTGCCTAAAAGTAGATCTCAGCATTTCTCTTTAGGCATTTATTAGAGCTGTTGTTATTTTGGAACTGAACAGCATTTAATAATGGTTAATTAGGACTGCTCAAAAATTCCTGCAGGAAAGGAAAAGACAATTTGAGTTCTGGACACTTAGAGGAGAGGGAGTTGCAAGAAACATAAAATACTGCCAGGTGTTTTATGAACTTAATTATTCTCCTAGGATTATCACAGTCCTTGTGACTGGGCCCTGGCATACACTAGTGCTGTGGCACAGCAACTGGTCAGTGACACCTCTTTGCAAAAGTTCAGAACCATGTGTCTGTGATGGGCATGTGTGTATTGGAAAAGATTAGCCTAAAAAGGCCTTGGAGTAAACTATAATTGATAAAAGAACTCCTGATTTGCATGCTCCAGATATGCTGAAATAACTTGCATTGAGGCAACTTCAGCTCCTTCCAGGCATCTGCCATCACCCACCCTGGCAGCTCACAGGTGCCACAGTCTGCCAGGTGGTGGAGAGGGGGTGGCAGATGTTAGTGGAAAGGGAAATGCAGGATGCACGCTGTCACTGCTCTTCCTGGTCCTCAGCCACGCGCGAAGGCAGAGCTCTGCTGGGCCAGAGCAGGACCAGACCCTTGGCACGGTGTTTGCCGTGTCCCGCAGGGCTCTGCCGAGCGCTCTGGGTGATCTTTGCTGACCTGGGTGCTGCTGCCCAGCCAGGATGCTCTCCCCTCCCTGTGTGCAGGACCCTGGGAGGTTGTGAGGGACTGCCAGAGTTTGAGGACTGTTTTCTCAGAGTTATAACAAGTTCTTGCACTGTGAACCTCTAATGTTTTCAAAGACTCAGGCAGAAAGGACTTGCTAAACAAACTGTACCTGTCATCTCCCAGTTCATTGATTGCTTGGACCAAAGGTGGTGCTAAATCTGATCTTTGTCTGTAATATTTATATTTTGTTGGACTTTTTTTTTTTTTTTAAGTGTTTGATAGAACAGATGCAGTGTCCTTCTTACATGAGAAATTTAGTCCCAGCTTGGGACATGGCAAAACTCCCTGGACCTTCAGGGCCTAGGATTGTTGCCTGTTACCATTTGAGCAGGCTTGCAGTGTTTGGGGGGAGGTGGGAAAAGGGTACTCTATCTTCAAATGCTTGCAGACTGTAAGAATTGACTTGTGATTTGTTTATTTGTTTGTTGGTATTTTGTTTACAACGCCTCTTATGCCCTAAGGAAAAATAAATTTTTGACCTTTTTAATTGTGATCCAGTTGGTTTGTTTTGTTGGGGTTTTTCTTCTAATTTTTTCAGCACTGTTTTGATTCCACTTGAATTCCACTGAATTTATCTTTCCCAGAATAACTTGTAATTTGTGCGTTCATGCAATTGCAAATTTCATCTTCGGCTAAATGGATACAGGAGCTTGTCTTGTTCCCTGACCCAAGTTGTTACTGTATGCTGTATTTTTGTATTTTTTCTGTTCTACAAAGTTTATGGACTAGTCACCTCAGCCCTCAAACATGAAGAACTTTTGTCTGTGTTGAGCAAGTTCTTAAGGTTTACAGTACTCAAGTAAGGATATTTTTTGGAGAAGGGTAGGTCCAAAATAAGAAGAAAAGCATACTTTTACAAAAGTGGTCCTTCGGTTCTGTGGTAAGAGTTGCTTAAGAGGGGTAACAAGGTTGGTTTTTAGCTCTTCAGTTCCCAGCCTGACTGTAGGAGATGTTCCTGTGTGCGGGCATGTAGGTGGATGGTGCACAAGGAGTCCTGTTTGGGCACCCCAGCTCTCTGAAGGATGCCAGGAACTGGATCTGATGCAGCACACAGTCCTGGGCACAAACAAAGTGACAAATGGGACTGGACACTGTGCCCCCTCTTCCCTTTGTGTTGAGAGAGCCAACCAGCTTGAAAGGGTTTTTTGGGCTGGTGCAATCACTATATACTAATGTATCCGCTTGTACCCTGTAACTCACTGATCACTGTTCCCCTCTTGCCCATTTTTCTCGAAGATCCACTTCCCAGAATTGTGCTGCACTCAAGACTGAATTTTTCTGGTCCTACTGAGGTGTATTTGCAGTGTTTGTTAAAATGGATCTCGGGAGGAGCCGGGGGCTGAGTGCCGGGGCGGGCACTGAGCACCAGGTGGCGATGCCGGACCAGCGCTGCAGCTCCTGGAACACTTTCGGAGCATCCTCCCTCTCTTCTTCTTCCACCTCCTCCTCGCCCGCCGCGGGCTGTGCCGCAGCCGGGACACCCCGGGAGTGGCCCTGCATGAAGCAGCGGGAGGGCTGCGGTGCTGGGATACGCTCGCTGGGGAACGTCAGTGCTGCACCACTGCTGGTCTTGGTGGAGAACAGTTTGGGGGCAATAGTGAAATTGGAGCTCGGGTTTGGATGTGGTGAGGTGATGGCGATGGCCTGGGGAGGGAGGGCAGGGCAGGGTGACTCCGGTGATGCTCAGCAGATGAGGATGCAAAGCTCACTGGGGCTGTTGCCCGTGGCAGCTGCAGGAGGGAACGCACAGGCTGAAGCTGGCAGAGGGGAAACCTGGCGGATGTGCCATGGTCCCTCTTGCTGATGCCAAGAAAGGGGAAGACTGGAGTTTGGCCCAGAGCATTAGCATTTCACTTGTCCTACTCTGTGGCAGTGCTTCGGCTCAGCCTGTCCGGCAAGTCAGTGCCGCTAGTTTCTAGGGTGTTCTGTGTTGAGCAACTCTGTCCTTTGCTCCTGAGGGAATGTGGAGGCTTTCCAGACCCACTAGAGGTCCTCCCTTCCTGGGGAAAGCAGGAGCTGGAACAGCTCGTGGAGGGCAGCACACGGGTGTGCAGACTTGGCTTGTCCCAACAAGATCTCCTCAGGCTGGGGTTGGAGAAAGCTGGGTTGCAGAAGTGGTTTCCCTTTACCCAGCCTGGAATGTTTTAGGCTACTGAGGAACTGTTAGAGTGCATGGCTTCAGCTTGAGAGGCTGAGAACACCACTCCTGGGATGTCCATGTCCCTTGGCAGATGGAGCACCCACACTGAGGGAGAAGATGCCAACTCAAATTTATGTCCCGTGACAAGAGCGTGATCCAGATAGTCTCTGATCTACCGAATAATTAAACAAAAAGATGAAGAGAAAAGCTCACATTTGCTATATTGTAGGTGTGCTCCTGAGCAGATGTCTGCAGCAGAGGATTGGGTTTTGAGGGAACTGGCATCACCTCTGGAGAATCCAAATTCCCTTTGGGTCCTTGTGTCCCTTGCTACATATTCAGGAAGCATCTGACCTCAGCATCTCGCTTGGCCAGACTACAGATTGTCAGTGGCCCTTCTCAGTATGTTGCTCAGTTCAGGGCTGGGATGGTACTGCTCTGCCTCATCTTCACCAACTCCACTTGGCCCCTACTAGGCTGAGCAGCATGTCCTGGGTTTTCTCAAAGCACACTTTCTCCTTCTTGTGCTGGTGGAGGGCACTTTTTTGTGGTTACAGAAGGGACTGTAAACAAGGCAGTGAGAGTAGAGAAGTTGTGACATCTCTTTGGGGAGGAGGTAAAGAGGCTCAGGAGTGTGGGGCCTAAGCTTTCAGGAATGATGTTAGCCCTTGCTTTTACTTCTGTGGCTTCCTGTATTCCTTATGTGTGTGTGGTGTCTGACAAGGGGATATTGATAACAATCTCCCAATGCCCTCCCATTCTCAAGCACTAAAGGAAAGCCTGAGATCTCTCCATCCAGCTCCCCCTAAGGGAAGAGGCTCTCATGCCACCCTGGCTTTAACCTCAGCTTCTCATTGTGCTGGCCATCGTGTTTTGCTGCACTTATCAAGTGGTAAATACTCAGTCACCCATGCTGCTGCAGGATATCTAAATCAACTTTATTCACGATCAAAGTTATCCAATTTTTCACAATGAGTTATTCTTGTCTTTAAACAGAACACAAAACATCTTAAAGTAAAGCAATGAAATGCAAATGACACAACACAGAGGTACATGGGGAACCTACACCAGTCAAACAAAACAAAAGATTAGGATTGTTGTTATTTTTATTGGTTTTGCTGATTTGCTTTTTTTTTTACCTCCCTGGAGAGAGCCTTGTTCTCCTCCCTGCTTACAGCTGGAGGCCAGCCTATGCAGGGGCAGGACTTAAACCCCAATTTTTGAACTCAGAAGCTGGGGAAGCTTTCAGCTTCTGCTAACTCCTAGAGTTTGGTCCACAATAAAACAAACACAGTTAATATATTAAAACACTCTCAATTCAAAAGGTGAAAAAGGAATTCACACCACTGCACTGGTACCCATGGATGGAATTTCTTGAAAAATAAAATTTACCCCTTGGCTTTCCCTACATGGAGGGGGACTGATCCCACTGGTGTGGTGAAGGCTCGGGAGGCTGCTTATTGCACTTTTCCCCACATCCACTATTTCATCAACACCTTCTTAACCTTTGGGTTCCTCCTTTTTGAAATCTTTGCACTGGAGTTTGTGTAACTACTGAAAAAAGCTCCCTGTGTGTGCTGGTCACAGCTAGAGCTGGTTGTGTGCCTGAGGACCAGCTGTGCTCCTTGCAGGGCTGTTCTGACTTACCCAGGTTGGGCCAACTGGCCTCCTCCTGGCCCATCAGTGAGGGCATCTGGGCATGGGAGCCACAAGCTCTGGAGCTTTTGATAGCTGGCCCAGGGGACAGGGATGGGTTTGGGTTTTACATCAGAGGTATGCCAGGAAATAACATAAATCCCTGTCACCCAGAGTATCAGTGTTCAAGTTAGTGCTGCCTGCAGGGCAGGCTGGGGGGAGCTGCAGACCCCCAGAGTAGGTTGCAGTGACAGTGGCACCTTCAGAGAAAGGCTCTACATGTTCCCCAGTGAGCAGTCTCTTTTTGCATCTCCTTGAGAGACAGAGCAAGGATGTGTTTTCCAGGTGTTTTTAGGAGCAGCCTCTGCCAGTGTGGGTGGCAAAAACCCACCTGCTGCTGGGGGAGGGGGGGGGCACGATGTCCCCTGCAGCAAGTGTATGTGTGCATTAAATACTGTTATCCCTACACCCCACTGTTCCCCCTATCCCATCAATGGCCAAATGCTGGGGTGCAAGGAAAACCTCAGCAGGAAGAGTGCAACTCCACAGCCTTCCCTGGTCTGGCCAGATGGGTGATGTGGTGGGGCAAATTCCACTGGTGTGGCACCCCAGCCCTGACCCCGCCCCAGGACCCAGACACAGTCCCTCCCTCCCCTGCTGCCCTGGAAGGCAGCAGGATGGGTTGGGAAAGGAGGCAGACAGCTCCTACTGCTGCCAAGCCACCCAGCCCAGGCCCAAAGGCCAGCAGCCCTGGGTCAGGCCTGTGGCCATGGCAGAGCAGCAGTCGTTTGCATGGGAACCATGGGGGCCACCATTGTCCCTGCTGGGCACAGCTGGGTTCCCGACTCACGCAGGAGAGAAGGGGATTTGTTTAAGTAAACCAAAGTAGACCAAACCCCTCAAGTTATTTTTTTTCATTCCTTACTTCCTAACACCTAAGGGCAGCCATGTCCTGCCGCTGTGGCTGTGAAGAGCTGAGTACCACCTGGCTGGTTTTGTCTTAAAGCACAGTGATAAAGTTACCAGTAAAGGTAACCCACAGATGTGTGGGTTTATACATTCTTCCCCGGTGAGGCTGGGGTTTTTCCTCACAAGTGCTGTCTGGATGGTAGGGGGAGAAAGGTGAGGGAGCTGTGTCTCCCTGTCCCACAGGCACATGGGAGAAGAGATGCTGCTGAATCCCTTGTGCTGTGTGGAGACCCCACACGCAGGTTGGTGGTGGTGGGGTTTGAGAACCGCTCGTCATGCAATGGGATGGTGGCAGGAGGTGGCTGACACTGCTGGGAGGGAGCAGAGCTGTTGCCAGTGTTCATTGCCAAACCCACCATGAAAGCCTCTGTCAGAGAACGGCAATGGAGGAGTTGGGGACAGCCCTCAAGGGGCTGCCAGGGGTCTGCTCTTCTGTCTGCAGTGGGTTTTGCTTCACAAATCTTGAGTTCTTTTCTGCAATGGCCCCAGCCCCTCTACTGTGAGTGTGCTCACTGCACCTTGCTTGCTGGGTCAATGCTTGCCTTGCTCCGTCCTTTCTAAGGAGCCTCCTCTGGTCAGGCTGGTTGTACACAGAAACAGGTTGCTTGTTTCTTCTCTTCTGCTAAGCTGTCTCTGCATGTGGGGTGCCTCTGGAAGGAGATGTGTAGCACTGAGCCTTTTACCACTTGCTGTCTCTGCTAAAGAGTGGAGACTCCCCTCGGCCGTGCATGGTGTAGAAAAGGGATGATTGCACCAGCTGGCATTTTCTGAGATAAAGTTTAAAATCCACAAGGGAGAGTAGTCCGTCGTAACTTCCCTGACACTGGAGTTCGGCCCCAGGGCTTGCTTGGGGGGTAGAAGAGCAGCATCTAAGCTTGTCTCATCTGTTGTCCATGGAAGAGAAGGTCAGGGTGGTGGTGGGTGACAGTTTTTGAATCTCCTGGGTGATGAATAAAGACCAAGACCTGTGTTGTTTCACAGCCTCCTCCCCACGTGCCCAGTCCCCACCATGGCATCTGCTGCTGCT
The DNA here is from genome assembly GCA_013397815.1 of Aleadryas rufinucha. Taxonomy (NCBI): domain Eukaryota; kingdom Metazoa; phylum Chordata; class Aves; order Passeriformes; genus Aleadryas; species Aleadryas rufinucha. The sequence continues at coordinate 206,664 of VZTH01017112.1, read as the reverse complement.
CTAAGTGCTGCGGTATGTTTTGATGATATCTTTGATGGCTCGTCTGCAAATGGGGCAGCAGGCATTGGCCATCTTCTTGAGCTTCAGCCCACACGAATAGCAGAGACACATGTGTCCACAGGAGTAAATGACTGTGTCTACCATGTTCTCATAGCAGATGGTGCATTCATCTACCCAGGGCCCTGAGACGGACGGGGAGATGGGTGACTCAGGCAAGCTGCTTGGAGAGTTGGGAGGTGTGCCTGCAACACAAAAAAACATGGTCACTCCTGTTGCTTCCTGACATCCCAAGGTAATGTCTGCCCTGAAGCTAAAGAGCGAGGAACCATGCCCTAGCAGAAATGCATGCTCCAGGATCAGGGCTCCTTCCTGTGCCCTGCTGTCTCACCCGCTGAGTCCTGGTTCACATGCCAAGGTTCAAGGCAGCAGAAAGGCAACATCTACCGGGGTCTGCTGCCCAAGAGCAAGCCAAACAACAGCTGTCACCATGCAACAAGGATTTGGTAAGTTATGTATCCCACCATCAATGCCTTGGGATCGTGCAGGTGTCTGGAGTTTTATAAGTGCTGCAAAACAGCCTATCCTTTTCTACTGCATCTGCAGTTATCTAAATATCACTGTACTTCATTGGCATGTTGGAAATAGCAATACTGCATTTTACTGAAGGTGTGTGGAGGGAGAAGGGGGATTTGTAGGCAGACCCTTGACTCCAGTCCATGCTGGTGTGAGATGTGTCACTGCCTCACAGCTCTCCAGAAGGAGCTCTGCGTCACAGGGCCACGCATGCAGCAGAAAATCCGCTGCTTCCCTTGGGACCTTTCACGATGAAAAGGGTTAGAGAAACATTGCTGTCTAGGCATCCAAGTGGCTTCCACATAAAACAGACTGAAAACAGCCCTTGCAGAGGCTCTCCCTTCCTCCCCAGGGGAGCTGATGGGATAATAATAATCTTTTGATTATTGTGGTTTTAGAGCCGTTCTGGGAGACAAGTGTGAGACTACGAAGGGAGGCAAAGGAAAGGCAGCAGGGGATCCCACTACTCTTACCACTGATAGAGCTGCAGAGGGGGCCAGAGCCACACGTAGACAATACAGGGCCAGAGACACCACTGCAGAGGACAGTGGGGGAATTGGGTGTTGATGTGGGCGAGCTCGGTGTCGACAATCCCAGCCGCTCTGCTAATATGGTGGAACCTGTGCCATGAGAGAAGAAATCTAGCATTACTTTTAAAAATTGAGGCTGACAAGGCACTGGGGGTATGTGGCAGGGGTTGCAGCTCTCAGTGCTTGTCAGGATTGGTCTCATCAGCATGAAATCAAGGGAGGAGATAAAAGAATCCTCATATGCCTTTTTTTAATGGTAGTATCTGGTCCTGAAGAGACATCAAACTCCCACAACCCCTGAAATTTGCTGGAGCTCCTTAGCCACCATAACCTTTTGTTTCTGCCCTTAAATGTGTCTCAAGTCATTTAGTGCAGTGACTTCCCATGTGGTTTCATGCTCCTATGCGCCCCAAGCACTAGAGCCAGCAATGGGCTTGTAGCAGTAGAGGACACAGCCTGTGGAAGAGTGGGCTGGACTCCAGCACAAGAACACATCACTTTGTCTAAGCACTCTTTGCTAACCTAGTGCAAAACTGCACCACTCCAGGCTTCGATAAATTCATGCAAAGTCACTCAAGGACTTTCCAGAAACAAACATGAGGGTCTGGCAATCAGGAAACCTTAACTATGCTCACTGCTCTGCCTTTTTCTAGAGTGGCTTCTGTCAGAGGTAGGGATAAGTCACCAAAATGCATTTGGCTCTAGGATGAACAAGGACACCTCTCCCCTCATTCAAGAATGTTTTCTCCACTTCCTGCATGTCTGGATGTGATGGCTCAGGAGTGCAAAGCCTCTTAGTCTCTTCTAGATGTCCCCAGCTCCCTTACTTCCTGCTCTCACTGCCCACCATCAACTCCATATCAGTGTGCTCTCTGCCAGAAAAGCCAACTCTGTCCCACAGCCGGTCTGGCTCCCTTCCTCCATCTCAGCCTCTTTCGTCTGCTGTTACAACAACAAATATCTTAAAGCCCCTTCCAGAAGGGAAAAAACCTGGAATGCTTAAAACTCTATCTTCTGCAAAGGGTTTGTAGGGCACTTTCATTGCTGCCAATGCAGGCTGGTCTTCACTATGCCAATGGTGAGACAGCAGCACACACGTGCTTGAACTAAGGGGATGGTGTCCTGGTGGTAAGAACCAGCTTGCCTAAGGTTTTGAAGTTTCTAGTTCCCCAGCCGAGAAGACAACCAGGGTAATTCCAAATCAGAACTAACATGCTCAGACTTCTTCATGTTACCATATAAGGAGCCAGAGACACGGAGGGTTTGGATCCACAGTGTCCTCCATCAGTTGGAGGCTATTCTCCAGAGAAAAAGCAGCAGTGGGAGGTCAGGAAACCCCCATGTGCCACAAAGGTCCTTCAGTTCCTATTTGCAGGGAGGCTACTGAGGACCAAACATAGGAGACAGGGACTGCAAGTGCCAGCTGTGGATTGTGCAAAACAGCAAAATAGATTCTCCTGCCCTTTTTAGCAGAACAAGACTAAGCAGTGAAAGTGGAACACAGGAACTGAGGAGGGGTCATGTTTGAGTCAAAATCTGTTTTGAGGACTGTGTATGAGAGAAGAAGCAATTAGCCTCGGCCTTCAGTCCCTCAGTTTCACTCCTCTCCAAAAAAAGGAGCACTTTGCTTCCAGGCACAAGCTGTCTATAAAGGGCTTTGGGGCTCTCCCATTTGAGATACCGTATAGAGGTACCTCCTTTATCACACAGATGGGAGCTGAGGCTGGAGCTTAGCTCAGTAAATATGCAAAGAGAATGATGCAGCCTCTAATGACAGCCACTAGCAAGAGCCCTTCCCCTCCAGTCTGACAGATGACCGAAGCAGAAAGCTTGCCCTGTGGTAACACACACTGAACATAGGCCCAGCAGGGGCACAGGGTTCAGCTCGTTCACTGCACACACAAATATGAACACTGAGCAGCTGAACAAGTTTTTCAAGCCTTCCCTCTCCTCCCTACAGCCTGGAGACATTTCTTCCACTTGGCTGACACACAGCACATTGCATTTCTAACACCAACCTGGTCATTTCATTAAAGGCAAAATAAAGACTGTTAGGAGCATTTCTCTTCCTGGACTAATAGGAGAATTTGGAGGCGCCCCAAGTATCACAGTGTATGAGCTGATTAAGCATGCTGCCAGCAGGGCAAATGGCCTTTCCACAGTGCAGGAAGAGCTCGGCAGTGCAGGAACCATGGTTTTCTCTGGTTGTAGCTGGTCTGAGTCCCAAAATGGCCTTACCCAAGGGCCAGTAGACACCTTGCCAATTCCTCCTAATACAAGGCACAGCTCTTGACTTTTCTCCAGCATAAGTATAGAGCTTTGTTTAAAACAATCTGAGTTCCCTACCAGACAAGACACATTTGTCCCTTGGTGACGGAATAATCAACATAAAACACGTTACTCATGCTTTAATATATTGCTGGATGGTGTGCAGATACCATGACAAGGAGCATGGAATGAGATCATGAGCAGAGTGGAATGAGTGTGGTCAGCCTGGTTTAACTAGAACCAGATACATGTGCTCAAGGCCAAACATGCTCATTGTGTGCACGGAGCTCCCCCCAAGAGCCAGCTTTCAAACCATGACTTAAAAAACTAAATAATTCTAAGTAAATCAACTTAAACATTCTTTCTCTCTCTAAAGCCCCCAGATCAATTGTCTCTGCTGCTAACTTGTCTCACGCTTGATCTCAAACGTGCTGAACACACTGAAATCGACCTTAAATAGATTTTGAATTAATTCCATTTGCTGTTTTTTCATTACAAAGCCCAATTATTAGCAAAGACCAATGCAGATTGATGCTTTCTCTGCACCTCTGTCATCGCTCTGGGAGAGGTGCAAAAAAATGAACCTCTGTGTCTACACACCAAAGGAAAGAGAGTGTTATGTTTTCAGAAGAGAGTTTTACCATGGAATGTACAGACAACATCATGCCAGGAAAGGCTGCTAGTATGCTAAAAGTTTGCAATTCAAAATGGTCTGCCAAACTGGAAATAGGATCAGAAATAAATGGTACCGTATTCAATGTGATCAAATGCAAAATGCAGCACTTAAGCAGAGATAATCAGCTACCTAAACACAGGACAGGGAATTAGTCCATTCAATTTGAAATACAGACATCCTACAGAAAAAGGCCTGGAAATTGCTGGAGGTCACCAGATGATCATAAACCAACAATACCATCCTGTTACAAAAAGGTTGAGCCAATCCAGGGTTATGTGAGGCTGGTTAAGGACAGGAGCAGGAGCCCAGAGACACTGTCTATCTTTGTCCCTGGAAATACTCAAAACTCAACAAGGACAAAGTCTTGTGCTACCTTGGAAGTTAGCCCTGCTTTGAGCAGGAGGTTGGATTAGGCAATGCCATGGGGTCTCTTCTGAACTAAAATATGACATGATTCTATGATTTTTATATGGCAAGATTTTTCACAGGCTGCTGAAAGGAGTAAAGAAACAATCTGTTCTTCTTGAATGTTCTGGATAAGACAAGAAATCATGGATTCAGACTCCTAAGGTGCTAATGGTAGACATTATGTAGATAGTGAAGCCCTGTAAAGCAATCAGACTCCCAGAGAGACCATGGCAGCTCCATCATTAGAGCTCTTTCAGGACAGGAAGGTGAGGTAAGGAGTCTCTTGGGATCCCATACAGCACTTACAATTTTTATGAGAGTAGCTATCTGAATCCATAATTGTCCTTTTATAAAATGTCCTGTGACCAAAATACAGCAGCTGTGGCTGTCAGAGATGCTTTTGATTCTCTGTGTCTATTGTGGCGCACAGGGCGGTTTCCCAGAACATTGCAATCCACTCTCCAGGGTATGTCCTGAGGCTGTCCCAACTTTTAAGCATCCCTCCTAATGGCAGCTGTCTGGGGAGAGCTGTACTGCTGGAGGACTTACGATGGTAAGAAGACCAGATACAGTCAATGCTCCCTAAAAATACAGTTTTCAATTAACTCTCCCCCTTGCTTATTTTATAAAAATATTATATCTACGTACATTTCTATAACAATACTGCATAACCAGTTGGTCTGCACTCCAGAATCATCCTTTTTTCCCCCCTTTGAACCCACCTCACTTAAACTTTGTTTTTCCTGGTTTACAGGATGCAGTCAGTAAATTTCCACTACTGTCCAACTCACAGTTCACATAGTTTGATGATCTTCAACTTTTTTTATGGGCATTCTTTACCCATAATCATCGTGACAACTATTCCAGAAGCTTAACTAAACATTGTACCTAAAAGATGAAGCATGGGAGCTTCCTGCCATAGTTTCTAAGGAAGATAAAGTCTTACGCAACATAGTAACTTGCCCATATGCTGAGTTTCATGTGGAGCACCTTGACAGCCCCTTCTCTTTTATAAAACATTTGCTGCATAAATAGGACAGATAATAAAGATCAGGTAATTATCAATAGTAATCACAGATTTTCAATGTTTCATCCATCCGCAGGCCCCAGAGCCTCCAGGACACAGCAGAAAAGGTTAGTACAGCTGCTGAGGTCTGGCTGCAGCCATCGACCGGCATATTTAAGGGAGCTCTAGAGACCTCTGCACTTCTCATACATTTCAGTCTAGTGAGCACTAGGTACCTGACAGTCATAGTCACTTAGATGCCTTTTAAAACTCTCAATGTGATTTCCTTTTATTAGGAGACAGATTTTTTAAGTGTGTCAGCTAAAATTCTTACCCTGTCTCAAAAACTGTTCAATACCTTTTCTCACATTTAACAGTCTCAGTGTATCGGGGACGTTGATTTTGTTATCTAAACAGGAGCCAGGTTCTTTCAAAAATCTGGCACAAATGTGGGTTCTGAGCTCATGTGAACATCTCTCTTAGGCTGTCTGTCCTGTAACACATGAGCTGCTCCAGTGTGAGCAGGCTGTGACTGAGACACGATACTGGATACCAGAGCATCCATATTCATTTCAGATTTTCTTGCTTCCAGCCAAGGCTGCAGGAGAGCTATTCTGTCCCCCAGGGCCATTCAGCTCTTGTCCAACAGGGACTTCTGAATCTATAGTGCTAAAACAAAAGCACAAAGCACCTGCTGCTGCCTGGTTACGTGGTAGTTAAAGATCAACAATAATGTCAGGGAAGGATGTGAGCATATCCATCATTTCTGAAAGCTGTAAAATACCTGTATTTACACATCCATTTGTTGTGTTCCCACAGTGATGGGAACAATGCTGCACTGGCCAGAAACCAGAGCTTCCTTCCCCTTGGGCTCAATGTTTTTTGGCCAACCACGCTCTCAGAGCCCAGCCTCTGTGCTGCAGCTCATCTCTGCTCTCAGGTACATCAGTACCTGGTGACCCACAGCCGTTGGTGATCCATGGGCTTTTTTGCATTCAAGTATTTCCCGAAGGACTTAAAAACTGTTCTGAACAGAACACTAATCCATTTTGTCCTTCACAGGCCCATGAAAACATAAGGGATTCTGCATTATGCTAAAGAAATGTCCGGAAATACGTGAAAAAGCAGCCTGGCAGATTTTGCATGCAAAACCGTAAGGTCTGTGTTTGCAGATGGGCGTCAGACAACCACTGTTTGAGGAAGTAAAACTTAGATCCAAACCACATGGAGAACAACAGTTCAGACTTTCATGAGGAACAGAAAAAGAGTGTACTTTATGGCTTTACTGGAGCCTTGCTGTCTGCTGTGTCCAGAAGGGCAGCGGGGCACCAGCACATCTATTACCCTCCTGCAGTCACAGGCACACTCCAGCTAAGCAGGGGAAACATGAAAGCTCCAGGCACCGCAGACGTTTTTGATTCAGCAGCTCTCACAGCCCAAATCCAGTGTGCTCCCTGGAAGCAAAGAGCACACAGCAAACTTACAGGGTATCTTTCTCGACCTCACAGGTGAAGTTCAGTGGTCACTCAGCGCTTACATCCTGCAAAATCCTGAGGGCATGGACACCATGCAATGAAGGTCTGGCTGAACTGAAGTGAAAGAGTCATAGAGTTGGAGCTCTACCTCGCAACCTGAGAAATACTAGAGCAACAAAGCACCCAGGAAGATGCTTACATCAAGAAGAGGTGAAAAAAGAAGCCTGGATTAAGTAGCTGAAACCACAAAAAATGAGAGTTGGAGCTTTCATCTTGTATAAGAAAAACAAATCAAGGGTATTTGGGAGACCACAGCAAAGATAGTTCTGTGAGCAAAAGGAAAATTGCTGCCTAACCCCACACCACCAAGCTCTGTGCTTTTCCAGGAGGGACAGGTATAAACAGGGTGGTAAATGCATACAGGAAACAAATACTTTCACTTTTCTTGGCCAGCACTCTCTGGATTTCTGTGGGCACAGCAAAGGGATCTGACAAAGAAGCAAAGAAAGAGTTTTTTCTGCAATGTGACTCTCACAGAAGCCAGAACTCACGCCAGTGTTAGTGCAAAGAATAGGCAAATTTTATCTGTCCTGACAGACAAGTTGCAAGGCAAAGAGGCTGGTGTGGGATGCCATATCCTGTATATTTACTGTAGGAAGGCAAAGGCGTTATAAGGGAGATCTATAGCTCACTGACTATGAAGGTCTCACTGCAGCCAGTAATTGTTTCTTACACTAATGATGATAATAGTTCTTGCTCTTGCCAAGGAGAATATGCAGAGGCCAAAACATTTGGGAACCCTGTGGCTGTTGCTGGAGGAGGTGTGTTTGCTTTATCCAGCCTTTACCCGGATACCAACTCAGATCAGAACACAGGCTGGTGTCACTGACCACCTGTGGCAAGTGCAGGTTAATTACGTGTTGTGTGCAATGAGAGCTTTAGTGTATGGTACAAAGGTGCCATGAGCAGGTATCAACACTGACATTACTGGCACTGACCACAGGGAAGTCAAGCATTTGACTGCATCCACGTCTCCAGTTTTCCAAGGCCCAAGTTATAACTTGTCCTCTCCTACAAAGCAGCTTCTCTTTGTGCTAACCCTCCTTTGAAACAATGACTATAAAACAGGAGGTGAATGGAGAGCCCTGTGCAGTGCTAGAATCAAGCCCAGCAGTTAAGGATGCTGTTATTTCAACTTACCATCAGTAATGTGTACTTCACTCAGAATGAAAGCAAACTCATACATGATAGCACTGCGTATGATGAGGCATCAATTAATACAAGCGGATTGCCTTCCAAGAGGCACAGAATATTAACTCTCCTCCCTCCCCCTAGTCTCTAACACCATAAAATACCCTGTACCCTGCAGTGCATAGGAACTCCAGGCTGTTAAATGACACACAATGTGGGCCTGTTAGATCCCAATCAGCTTAAATTAGGCCATTTTCCATAAAAATCAAAACATGGAAGATAGAACTCTGGGGCATATCTAATTGAAAGTCTGTTAAAGGAAGAGATTCATTATGTGCACTTCTGTGCAACAATGTTTAGGCATTTACCAGGCTTCTCTTACGCTGTGTTTAAGTCAACAATTTCCACATCACTGGAATGAACCAAGGTGGAGAAGGATCAAAATTCCAAATGGGTAATGTACTGGCCACCTCTGAGATCAGAGATGAGGGGGTATGATTTGCTACTGCAAAGAACTATCTTCTCTCAAACAGGACAGGCTTATAAACTCAGAGCTTGGGAACCAAGATACTGGATGCTCCTCACCTGTGTGAGACATTTTTCTACAAACTTACCTACAGTCTGTGCTATGGGCAGTGTGTATAACAACTGCACATACCAATTACCATTTAAATATTTTGTGTGCTCACTGCAGTAATTGCACATGCAAAGCAAGTACCTAAGTGGACCCAGAGAGGAGAAGCTTTTTGGAAGGGACAAAATCTCTGCCATGGGATTTGGTGTCCTGAGACAGTCAAGGAGCAACCACAGGGTAAAAAACTTTTTTACATAGGAATGGACAAAAGCCTGGAAAGACAAGGTAAGATGGGATCACCTCCCAGGAAGTCCTACAGATTTTTAGGAGGATCAGGCCATACAAGTGCTACAGCAGAGACAACAGAAAAGTGGAGAAAGTCTCCCCTGGGGATAAACTGGAGACAGTAGTTGCAGGAACTGTATCAGCAAGAAAAGTGGGGGATTCTGGGACACAGAGGAAAAATACTGTTTAGAAAGAAGAGGGCAGCCCCAGGAAAAGGGCTGTTTCAACAAGGGCAGCAGTACCAGGGCTGCTAAGCCTGACCACCAATAAGAGTCATTAGGGGCACATCTCTGAATAAGCCTGCCTGTAACTGGGGCCGACTGCAGCTGGCAGTCCTTCAGACTGGCACTGAGGCCGCTTCAGATCAAATTTCACTGTTGATTTAAAGAGCCCTTTGCCAGCAAATTGTGTCCCACAGTACTCTGCTGAACTAATTTCCAATTTGGTCCATTGCCCACTGCTGTTGTCAGAAATCCCGAGGAACTGAGGACACAGAGTTGTTTTTTCTGCAAGTCCCATGTCAGATCTTTCTTCCTCACCCCCTCAGTTTTGAGCACATTGTCCAATTTCAGGAAAGTCTGAAAGAAGGATGCAAGCCTCAGCAACAATTGATATCTAAATATTTTTCAATGGGCAGCTAAGCGGGAGCCCCATCTCATGCCCATGGTAAAGGAGGTGGGAAGGTATCCCATATACTGTGTTTATCCAGCATGGATGTGAATTCAGACTTACCCACACCAAATGCTGGCTCTTGGGTTGTTTTTTTCCAGGCCTAGGGCTGGCTCTTGGCCATTGTTAGGAGACATCCAGAGAGCTGCTATATTGTGCAGCTGTTCTGGTGGGGCTGGAGTTATTGAAGTGCATGGAAAGAAAGGACACAGATAAGCTGGCAACTTGGCTTCATTAGTGTGACTGTTGATGGAACATGTTATTTCACTGCTCAAAAGAAAGCTTCAATATTATTGGAAAGGATGAAATTCGCAAGGGAAACCACAAAAAAAAAAAAAAAAGCAGATGAAGGAAGATGTTTTACTTGCTGGGGATTCAACTGAGACAAAAGAAAATGAAAGAATATCCCCAACCACTTGGATCCTCAAACACTAAATATATAAACTTATTGCTGTGATAGCTTCTCCAGACATGAGTCATACATTTTGAAACCTTATGGGGTCAATCAATTTAACTTCATAAATGAATTACACCACCAAAACCTGACCAAAACCAGACCATTGTATCCAGGCTGGCTCATTTCAACCTTTCAGAGCTGTCAATAAAACTGTGTGTGAGCTGAAATGCTTACCAGCAAAAGCTGAGAGCAGTAAATCAAATTTAATAGGCTGGTTTTGTTGACTATACAGGAATGACGCCTGAAAAAAACCAACCCAAGCCTGAACTAATGAAATTCCTAAAGGATACACAAAGACTGTTTCATTTCTGCATGCCTAATGATCTGGGTTTCTGTTTGGTTGTTTTTATGTGCATAATCCCCAGAATTTCTAAATTAAGACCAGCACTTAACATATAAAATATTTAGAAGGGCTTCCCTGACAAAAAAGATCTATTGCCTCCCTCAATAGCTGGTTCCCGTAGTTAATTACCCTCATTTATGTTTAATTTAAATTTGTGTCCCTTCATTTCCCAGCAGCTTGATATTCTTTATGCTATTATCTGCTACATTAAAGTGCCCTTCTCTTTCATTTATCTTTCCTCCATGTGGTCAAGTTGCCTTTTAAACTTTTCTTTGAAACAAATTGACATTCTTCTGCCTCCCCTACAGATGACTGTGGCCTCTTACTGCATTATAGTGGGGCTTGGGTTTTATTTTTTTTACTTTTGCTAGGATGGCATGAAGAATAATAGTATTGCCAACCTCATCTTTATTTTCGGCTGTTTTATTTCTCCTACAGCAAATATATTGCCAGTATATGAGGCCAAATTGATAAGAGAAAAACAGAAGTCAGAATTCTTTACTATCCAGCTAACCCCACACTGCCCTCCTCTCCTACAGAGTCCTGTAAGATCACCAGCCTGGGTAGAGATGTTCTCCCCTGACATTAGGAAATAAATGTTGTATCCACAGCACTGTGGAATAACTGCAGTCAGCAAATGTCAGCTTCTATGGCAAAGTCACAAGCCAGCAGAGACCTGAGCTTGCTCCTGCTCTGCATCAGGACCAAATAAATAAAGTCCAGGCACGAAACACAGCATCCAGTGATCAATATCTGGAGCCATCTTGTTCTCTGAGTCAAAAATAAACCTTGTCTAGGTGCAAGAGTGGCTGTCCATTCTCCAAATGAAACTGAAAAGCTGCAGAAGAAGCAAACCCAGCAACTTTAATTTCATTTTATAGTCAGCTGTAGTGCTGATGTTCCTTTAACACTGTATAACGTCGCTCTGGTTTTTCTCATAATGGTGTGCCGCAGAAATAGAATGACATCTGCTATTTAGGATGGTTTGGTACAATAATGCCTTTTGCAGTGTTTGTGTCTCATTTCTTTCAATGATATGTAACTTCACTTTTTCTACTAAAACTAGAAAAAGATGACTATAAATGTCTTCTGCTGTGATATAAAGCTCAAACTACCAAAGACAGATCTCACAAAATTACTCTTGTTTGCATTCTGAAGATGGAGCTTGTCATTAGAAAGATGAACACTTTACATTCTTCTTACATTTTCTAATATTATAATGACAGATACTATGGCAAGCACCATAATCTGTTCCACTGCAGTGCAAACAGTGCACATCACCTCCCTAATAAAATTGCAATAGTTAGAGATGGGAGTTCATTATTTTCTTTGCCTTCTGTCAAGCTATTGCTGATCCATGTAATTACTGCAGCTGCAGAGATGCAGTTGGGACAGCATCAGTGCTTTTCTCTGGGCAGTTGCACTACACTGATACTGTACTGATACTGGGACCGTACTGCTCCCAGCATTGTTATACTGGAAATGTAGGTATGAAAAGCTCTATTTTATTTTAATACTTGTTAAAAATTAGAGGCAAGCTCCAATTTCATAGCATTTAACTTGGAGATGGCAGCTTGCTGCCCAAGCTGATGTGCATAAAGCTGTACACTCAGCAGGGTCTTACCCTTTCCTTGAGAGAGGCGAGGTCAGCAAGTCCAGTTCTTTTCACTTACATGTCACTTAAGAACAACAGCCCATTTTCAGGTTCTTTTCCGGTGACCAAGGCCAGAAAAGTCTGTCATGTGGTCACAAACACAAGAAGTGAGGGGTTTTCCAACTCTGCACATTTCATTTCATGCATCCAAATGTAGATTTAAACACGCACTGGGGATGTACTGGTTTGGGCTGAACTTGTGATCAGGCAGGGAGGACATAGGCAGGGCATGCACAGCAGGAGGTCTGTGTTCACGTCCCTGCTCTGTCGAATTCAGTATGAGGATGTGATTCTGTCCCTCTGGGGAGACACCTCCTTGCTGCCCTGTTTCAGAGCTCATTGCAAACAGGCTGTTTGCTCTGTGCCAAACTGCCAGAATTAGTGATCTCATATGAAAGGAAGCACTGGTCGATGATTTAGTTTTACCAGCAGCTCAATGACCTAAGTATGTTTTCCTTCTAATGTACACAGGAGCATTTAATCTCCTGCTTTCCTGGGCTGTGTTTGACTTCACCTACCATTATCACAATGACATGTTGGTGGAGAGCAGAGCTAACCATGGATTATGTACAGTACCCACAACAAATGTAATCAGGCTGAATTAGCAGGGATTGAGTCTCGGGCTCCTGGAAATAAATTGCAGTATTACATCTGTCATCTGTGAGCCTTTAACAGCCACCAAACACTCAGAGCATAGGCCTGTGGTCAACTTCAAACAAATTACACAAGGCATTTCATACTGTGATTAAGGTGAACTGAACCCTGCAGACAGATGTGTGTGTGCTCACCACAATTTATCTTTAAAGACTGTTTATAAATCCTAAAAAAATGAGGTGTTGGTTAGGTTTTGAGTTTGATGGGGAGGAAGGTTGTTGGGGTTTTTTTTCACTGTTAGATATGAGGAGGATTTGAAGCAAAATGAAATATAAGTACAAAGTTGTATAACAGTATAAACAGAAAGGAGCATTTTAAAATCATCTTCATTTAGAGGGGTACCAGGAATTACATCATGTTCTCAGAATCCATCCTTCACTATGTGACACCAACACCAGCAGAACCATGATATGGTAAAAACTGATGATCAAACACATCCCAATGGTCTAATACACACACATATGAAAAATTTGATCCTGAGAAATGTTATTTCAAAGCTTTTCCCTCCACACCTTTAAACCATGACTTGCAGCATTTCAATAAAGTATGTCAGAGCTGAAAACCCAGCAAAAATAGCAAGAGGCCAGCTCTTCAGAGGTCTATCAACCTGTGTGAGCTACTCTGCCTTAAACAGGGCTGGAGGACAAGGAAACTTTTCTCCTGCTGAGATGGCTGGTGCCACGCTCTGTGCACCACTGGGTTTCCTCTCTGCTTGCTGGCCTGCCTCTCACACACAAGTCTGGGGAAAGCAAGGGCACCACTCTTATGGGAGTCCATCATCCCAGATATCTAACATACAGAAAAGATCACTTTTCTCTTGCTGGCTATGCCTTACATCAGCTCAGCCCAAAGCACCTCTCCTCTGCTTTCCTTGCTTCTCCTAGGTCAGTGATAACTCATCTGTGCTTTAATGGAGGATCCTGAGGCTTAATTCATTATCTGGAAAGAGCTTTGAGATCATCACATGAAGGGTGTTGCAGAAGTGCAAGGAGGTTAAGTCTTGTAACTCATACCCATATGCTATGTTTGTGCCTTTGCATATTATTTTCTTTTTATAAAACCAAAATTTGTACCTCATCCTAGAGCAGGGAGGGAGCCATTCACTCCCTCTCCCATGATGTATCCCCTCCTTGCTTTCCTGTGCACAAGGTTTGGGAAAAGGGGGTCCAACATACCCAGCAGTCGAATTTGCATGATGGCACCATGTAAAACGAAGAACATCCAGAGGGGCTGGGAACAGTCAGCGCAGACCTGCATGCCAATGCCGGCACCGTTGTGACTCAAGTGCAGCTCGCCGTCTGAATTCACCATAAACCCCAGGATGTCTCCGCTCTGGAGGGGCACCACCACTCGGCAGATGGCCCAGAACTCCTTTCGGTCGACCAGGGATTCGGGGTTATAGGGGAGGTCACTGGGGCGCAGGGTGCTGGGGTCGCAGGACGTCACCCCGTAGGACAGCGTCCCTGTGCGCACGGCATTGGACTTGTTGATTTTGACAAAAATGGTTTCGTTGATCCGAAGGGGTCTGCTGGTGAAAACCAAAGTCCTCTCCTCCCGGGCGTGCTCCAGGCGGGCCACGGTTTGGTCATCGAGGATTTTGACGTGGGGTCCCCGGAGGTGGTGGAAGCGGAGGTCGCTCTCCAGCTGGGACGGAAGGAGGTGGGAGTGCTGGGAGTTGAGGGAGTTCTGTGGGATGGGGCAGGTGGTGGCGGTCACGTGGAAGGTGTCCTCCTGCAGGTTGAGGTCACACAGGCTGACCGAGAGGCGCGTGTCCTCTGTGTCCCGCCGCAGCGAGGGCCGGCGGATGGCTGTGAAGGAGCGGGGCCGCAGGCAGTCGGGAGGGATGATTTCACTGTCTGTGGGGAGAAAGAAAACAAAAAAAATGGTCACTTTCAGAGAAAATGAAAATGTCCAGGAGCTTGAAAAAATACAGGTTTGCTTGATATGTTTAAAAGGGAAAATCAGAGACCTGCTGCCACCATTTATGAATTTTCGCCTTTGAAATATGGCAGCAGAGTATCATAAAATGTATTTTGCAATCAATTGCTGTTCTTGTACTTTCCCCACCAGTAACAACATTTCCAGATTCTGAGCAGGCAGACTCGAAATCGATGGCCAGAATTGCCCAAGGGAGGCTCTCCTTGGAGAGGGGAAGCAGAGAATAAATATCTGAAATACACCCTGAACACACCAATCAATACAGGCTCCAAGTTTTCATGCCTTCTTTATTGTCCACAGTAATTCTCACAGACCTATGAAATAAATATCTACACTTTTTTTAAAAAATTACTATGTTCAGTTCTATATGTTCCGTTCTATATTATTTATCACCATATGAAATTTAATTAATATTCCTGTCTATAACTAATCATTAGTGTTCTGGTGCTCACTGCAGAGCAGTACAGATATGAATTTTACAATGCAGAATTTGAGAATCTGCTGGGTTTTAGAAATATAATACAATCATTTATTACTTCCAAGCCAAATAATTAAAATTCAAATCTGCAGATATATAACTAAGAAAGATGATGCTCAGACATTCAATTCCACCAGTGGAAACAAAATTGCACCTTATCCTCTTTGTTAGCATCACCTGCTGCTTCAAGAACTAATCAATTTATTTGATTCTTTTTCTCAGGAACATAATCCCCTGTCTTTAATGCTGAAATTACTTATATTTAACATATCCTTAGCTGTGATGTTGTCTTAGAAATTTTGAAGAACAATATACTGAGAAAAAAACCTTCATTAAAAAAATTGTAAAGAAAGCTGAGATAATGCAAAAATTTTTTCTTATGTCCAACTTTCTGAACTCTGAGAAGCCTGTAGCATGAGGAAACCATTCACTGTGTGACAATTGAGTATGTGGGAAACTCCTGGGACAGTGTAGGAGGCTGTGACCCAAATGGACTGAAGACTGTTGTGGCTTCGAGCCCAGGTCTAAATAGCAGGAGGTGACACCACCCCATACAACACAAAGGAACACACCAGACCCCAGTGTGGGACATGCTGCACACACGGCACAAGGTGGAACAAGAGGAAGAGGCAAAGTTGTCCCTAAAGCAAATGCAGGCCCTTGCAGGGGACACCTCCTCCAGCCACATATCCTTGGGATTTTCTTTATGACAACAAAAGAGCAGGACATCAGGTTATCTGAGGATTTTCTCGATGGGATGTACTCTCTCCCAGTACACCAGAGTAGTAGCTCTGTACTGGTATGCCAAGGAATAATGCCAGCTACTGAGTAACCAACATCTCTTGCAATATCTGAGGTCTGACTAACAGCCTTTCCTGTCCTTCTCTTCTGGGAGCCCTGACAAGAGCACACCCACACAAGGTTTGGCTTCAGTAGAGCTCTTTGCTTTGCTTAAACTGGATTATTCCAGGCTCCTCTTTAAATAAACTGCTATTACAAGGGAAGCAGAGTCTCAAAATAAAAATGGGCTTTGTTTCTCATATTTGATATTCTGCATACTGATATTTCAGCCTCTCTTCCCAGAAGTTAATTGAAGAAAACGAGGAATAAATAAAATCAGAAATTACCCCAAGTAATCTAGAAGTGGGTCGTATTAATGCTTTGAAATATATGGGCTAGCATTTGCATTCCAAGTGCTCCTGCTGGATAGCATTGGACTTATTTTACCATCCTTTAGCCGGAAACCTACATAGGAGAACAAATTAATACTGGCAGCTGACGACGATCCCTTTGTGTAGGTGAATGGATAGAGACCTTTCTGAATAGGAACAGAAGGTCCTCTCTATTTTATTCCCTGTAACTATGCATGTGCAGCCTGGCTGACAAGTGATGTGTGGGTAGCTTGCAGCCAGGGTTTTGAAACAGCTTGTTTTCCACCAGGATGCTTGCATTTCCCTTTGGCTGCTGGACAGAATATCTTTTTCCATCTGAAAAGAGGTTAAGAGAGATGGAGTTCTGCAGACAAGACACATAGCAGTGATAGCAAACCAGGGTTACACATCCAACTGTTTCACTTAAATCCCTCAGTAGCTCAGATGCATTGCCACCTAAGGAATAAGATGTCTCTAGCATACAGAAGCGACTGTGAGACTTAGTTCATTAATGTTTGCAAATACCCATGGAAGAAAGGATTGCAGTTTACTGGCTTCTGAAGTGTGTTTGTGAAAATTTAGAGATGAGTCTCTAAGAGATGCTGGCCTGCATCACAAAATATCCAGCCAAAGGAAAAAAAAAATCCCATCGAATATAAATCAAAACAGAAGTGGGATTCATCTTTTGGGGTAGTAGGTAGGTTGGAAGAAATGTGGAATGCCATTTACCCAGAATAACTGATAATGCCCAAGGGCTATGAAAGAACAATTCTGGCGAAATGTGGAACAAATGAGGTGACTCTGACCACTTTCCTTCAGAAGAAGATGCCCAGGAATTAGTTGTTTTCTTCCTCTAAAGCTTCAGTTCTCACTTTTTAAACACAGACCAAACTAGTCATGCAGAATACAGACAAAGCTCTGCATACTGGAGTGGCCCATAACACAGCCTTACCCCTGCAGAACATTTACAGGTGATCCTTAGTGCCTACAAAGGAGAGACTCCTTTGTTCAGGAGCATTTATATTTACAGAGACAAATCTGGGGGACACATCAAAAAGACTGAATGACTTCACGTGATGAGACTGTACGACACAAAATGGGTCCAACAGCCCATTAGCAAGGACCATCCTGCTTCAGCCTGAAGAATGCAGATATCAGTCATCTCCCCATTAAACATTCACAGCTATAAAATTTATTGTATAAGACAGTTGGCAGTGCTTCTTTGGGAAAAGTCAATTGATGAGAGATCTCCTTGGATGAGAATAGATGGACTTGTGAGTGAAGACCACAGCTGTCCCCAAGCCACCAGAGCGAGCGTTAATCCAGTGCCTGGGACACCACCAACAAGCTGGCCTTGACCATGGCAGCTCAGTGGAGCTGGCTGCCCGGGTAGCTTTCCAGAGAGGTTCTGCTGAGCTCTGCATCCGTGCAGTTACGATGTTATTTCTGGATTTTGAGATTTAAAGTTTCTGGTAGCAGTACAGACACAGCCAAAGTGGAACGGATTTCTACTAAATACAGATTTTCTGCTCCTCAGTTGGAGAATCTGAGACACTGAATTTAAAGGATGCCTATCTTCATAAATGCCTTTGTACCTTTTTCTAGCTTTGTTTAAGAAAAAAGTAAGGAGGAGTAATTAATTTATCTAAGTAGAAATGAAGGGCACTTGAACAGTTCCAGCTGCCTTCTGTTTTCTTCTCCTCTTTAGTGGGGTTCATCTACAAAATTTAGATTCTCAGCAGGTGATTCCTTACGCAGAAAAATAATTTGAATTATCTTCCTCAGACCAGCGGCTTCAAAGCTTTCAATTTTCCTGCTTGGAGGGCATGGAACAGCTTCCCATTTTGTGCAGGCTCAGTGCAACTGCAGTAACATTTTAAAACAGCTTTACAAGGAGCTGGTGAGCAGACAGATGCAGCTGTAATCACTGCACTCAGATCAGAAGTATTTCACTACCACCTTTCTTTTGAACCACTGCCAAATGTTGTCTTCTCAAAATAATTTATTTCCTTAAACACATTAACATGTAGAATACATATTTATTACAGAGATCACATACATGCACATTGAATACAGCTGCAAGCACATCCAAACACAAAAGCATTTCAAACCACCAGCATGCACACATCATCTCAGCCTCACACAAGCCCGAAGGGGATATGTTGCTGTCAGATTGTCAAATCATCATTTCCCTCCTCTTTTTCTTTTTCAGTACTGTCTGTAACTGCCTGAAGGCTTGACTTTCCAAGGTCATGAGGAGCCAGTATTCATACACCTGTAAAGGATCTAAGGCAGCAGAGCAAACTCAGCATGGACACACACACACACTGGAAACTCAGACAGTCCATGTTTAACTGCAGCTCAAGGGACACAGATCTCCTCTTGATCAGTTTCCTGAGACTGGTGCAATCCTACGACCTCCATGAATCATGATTCTTCAGAGTATGAGGTCTGCAATCAGTCTCCAGAATGAGCTATGGAACACCTACCTATAAATAAACCAACTTTGAGACTACTACAAAAAATAACCTATAATTTGGGGAATCAGACCATTCTGTGAGAACCTAAGAACATTGCTAATGATCCTCCCACCCAGGAGAGAGAAATGCTGAGAAGTCAAGGAACTGCCTAGTGATTCCTTGTATCTGGAGAACATTTCTGTCCTCCGCTACTAAGTCAAGAGTAAAAAATTGGTAAGGCCAGAGCTTTGCTGGTATGACGCCTCCCTTTCCGTGGGAAGACTCATGGCTTTTCCTTCCTTCTGTTCTTTGCTTTACTTTTTCACAAGTGCAATTTTCTTCTCTTAATCCCTCACTTCACTGGGCAATGGTATTTTCAGTGAGTACTGGTGCCCATGGTATAATTTCCGTGACCAAGGAACCTCAGGGGTGCTAAGCTACCAAAAGACACGCCGAAGTCAGTGGCCCCTACAAGAATATTCTATGTAAACCTGCATCTGCAAAAGGATGTATACTGTGTTATTCCCACCACACTGGAGTGCCTCCACTCCCACTCAGGAGTGCAGATGAAGGTTCTTTTCCCCACCATCAGATCTACCTGTCACAAGGCGTTCCCCAGGGAGGACAGCTGATGTGCACTGCTGGGGGAGTGCCACACTTCAGTGCAGAATTAGCCAGAACAATTTCTGTATGTTGTTTAGAGCTCAACTTATTATCTACTTTAAGGTGATAGAGGGTTGAAAATATGGCAAAATGGAAACAACTTATATTCTCATTTATCCCTCCTACAGTAAGGATGGAGATCACTGCAACTGGTGGCAAGGAGTAATACCTGTGCCCAAACTCCTCTGGTTGCCAGCTTGCCTGATGTGTGTATGGCACCCAGCCCACAGCATCACCTCCAGTGGAAAGAAGAAAAGCATCTGTGACTGGGTCTGGGAAGAGAAGAACCATTGTGCAGCCCTGGGTTCAAAATCCACCCAAATTAATGCGTGACTGGAAGCAGCCTGCTGTACTCATGGTGTAAAGACATCCTCATCACCGTGGGATGCTTTGCTCTAGGCTCCCTCAGTCTCTGCCATGTGTGTCCTAACTGCTTTATTGTAGCAGGAGGAGCTATACAAGCAGGAGAGTGAAAATCATCCTTACTTAAAATAAACACAGGAGAAAAACTGAGAAATGAAGAATGCTGAAGGCCTGCTCACAGTCATTAAGAGGTAAAGCTCCACTCACAGAGCATGTCCAAAGTGCTTTTCCCTGCTGGCCATGTGAGAGGAGATACTTGTAAAATTATTTGTTTGTCTGCAAACTCTTACTCTCCATGTGAGGTCTGGAGAGGAGACTGGGATCTGCCACGCTCAGCATAATGCTGCAGCGACCCACGCTCCCGGGGCGGATCCTTCTGCTCTGATGCTGCACACAGGTTCTCCCCTTACTGCTTGTACTGTTAAATTGTGAATTTATATAACCCAAGACCACTCCATTGTGTTTATTTCTCATAAACCATCAGGCGCCAGAATGCAGCTTCTCGGACCATACAATGAAACCACTTTCAGAGCATTATTGTAGCATGTGGGAGGCAAATGTTTAAATTCCCTCAAAGGAATGATTCAGACTAAAAACCTCTTTTGCCATATACTTAGGAATTCACTTCTACAAAGTACATTTATCTTTATGAACAACTGAGAAATCAAACTGCCTGAGTTATTGCCTCTGATCAACCATTACTTTTTGAAAACACCCACATTAAAAATCAAGGACATCAGTTAATATCTACTTATACAGTATCTTGCTATGTGCATTTCACTACTTCATTGACAGTATAAATATCCCATTTCAAATGGAGCTGCTCCCTTTTGCTCTCAGTGCTCTGGCTCCTCTCTTTGCAGAACTACAGCCAACAGACAATACCACTTGTACCAGCTATTTATGGAAGATGCCAGGCTGCTCTTTAAGAGACAGTAAAATCTGCTCTGGGGCAAACTGCATCTGAGATCAGAACACAGCTGCCAGGCTCTGCAGCAAAAGACACTCCTCACCATGTAAACAGAAAGGATATATAAAAGGTGAGTGGCAGGCAGGAAGAATTAATGTTCTTATTTTATAGACTGGAAACTGTGGGA
Organism: Aleadryas rufinucha; assembly: GCA_013397815.1. Classification (NCBI taxonomy): domain Eukaryota; kingdom Metazoa; phylum Chordata; class Aves; order Passeriformes; genus Aleadryas; species Aleadryas rufinucha. The sequence continues at coordinate 185,752 of VZTH01017112.1, read as the reverse complement.
TGGATTGAGCAGTCCGAGGGCATAGATGGCTCCTCTGGCAGAGCTCTTAAACGAAGCCCCTTAGGGTTTAGCTCAGTGTACAACAAAACCACTCCATTTTCCATGGTACACCCTCTCATTTCCTAATACTTTGTCAAAGCGTTATTCTCTACCTGCTGCTCCTCTGCTTCTGTGTGCAGGTTGCTCTTCTCCCCTCAAAACTCAACCTCCTTGGGACTCCTCATCCACTACAGATCCCAGTGGCCACCATGGAAACCACTATTCCAGAATTTCTCTTTCCCCACACACCAATTTGGTATCACCAAACGGTCAGTGGAGAGCAAGCACACATTTCATGTGCATTGATGTGGTTAAAGCAGGAGTTAATTGCTACAAGCAAATATTGGCTTCCTGCCCACTGCAACCTGGAAGGCAAATTACCTGGTATTTCATATCAGCCATTTTCATTGCAGGAGTGGCAGATATTTAAATCACCTGAGTCCATTTGTTTGCCTGTGACCAAAACAGTCCCAATCAGCTTTCTGACAAGATACTCAGATGATTTCTCTAATATTGATGGAAGCATTTGAGAGAATTTTTACAATAACCAAGGGGTAGGTGTCAAAGCTCAAGCCAAGAGTTACAAAGAGTCCAAAGCTGGAGTTCTTCTGTGGGAGAAATAATTCATATTTACACTAAAAATTGTCACCAGATTTTAAAGCTGTTTTACAAAAGAAAGCAGATCATTGACCCTGTGGAACCAATTGCAAGGCTACAAACATCTGCCACTTTAACAGAAATGAGTGGAAATCAACAGTGCTCAAGTTCATCTCCCTGGACTCTGCTTTGCTTTGTGTTTGCATTTGCTTGGATAAAAATCAGCATTTCTTTACGGGCATTTTGGGAGAGATTGAGCACTAAAACTATTTGGTTTGCATGACTCAGTTTTGGAGAGGTGATAAAACATGGGATGGAAGAGAATAAGGCTAGTCTTTTAGTTGTTACCAACTGCTAGGTGTTTGATAAATTTATTGTGCAGATCTGGTGGCTTCCTGTGGCCATTTAGCACCAAATCCTGCTTTGAGGGAATGGTGTTTTTATACCATCAGGCAGCTGGTGTCCTGCCAAATGAACCTCAGGAAAACCTTGGGATCTGATCAGAGTACTTTTCTAAGAATGCAAATATGCACCCTTGTTTTGCTGTGACTATTCACAGATTTCTTGTCATGGGTTGTCAGTGTTGTACCAATAGTACAGACAAAATATCACAGCAAAACAAAACAGAAAAAAACAACCAAACAAATCTGGATTCTAAAAGGATGTGAGCTCATGTGCTGCCAGTTTCCAAGTTGAAATATTCAGAAAGGGAAAATAAAAATCCCTGAGCTTTAGAGAATTGCATCTGTTTTTAAACCAGAGTGAGGAACTGCAGTTCCCAGGCCAGCTTAGTAATTGAATTGATCATCTGCATATTCTTCAATAAAATCTAAGGAATGAAAGCATACAGTCTAATACATGGACCGATAAATTGTAGTTTTGGGGCATGTATTATCTAATAAAGTGCTCTGAACCACTCCGGTTTATAACAAATATTCATGCAATTCTGCCTAACATCTGTAAGCATGTCAAATTGATTTGCACATGTGAAACAGCACAAAGAGCATAACTAGCCTCATAAAATTGAAATAAATTACTGTTCTCCTCAGAAAATATGAATGTTCTGAAAGAGTCTGACAGTAGGTTATGAAGAACAAACTTCCATATGTGTCTTACAGTTATGCATTTGTTTTCTTTTCCACAAAAGCTGATGCTCAGAGAGAGTCTTCAGGGTATTGGCAACATCTGTGTTACAAACACCACATTTTGGGCTTCATTCAGGCCTTTCATTCGGGGTAAATTCATCCTCCCCAGCCAGCAGTTTTGAAGACTGATAAACACCCTTCAGGTTGAAGATGTGTCTATCCACTGCCACAGCCACCTCTGGATATTGGCCCCTCCTGGTCTGATTCCCTTTATTGTGTTCATGGGTTTTCTAACTCCCCTTAACATCAGAGAAATATGGTTTGAGCAGAAACCATGCACCCTGGGTTTTGTGGAGACAACTTAGATCCTGTTATTCACTTCTTAATCCATCTTCCACTGACATATGAAGTCTCTGAACTTTACTCCCACCCCAATCAATGATTTTCACCTCCATTGGCCCAGGCCTCCTAGACTCCATGATCAATTATTATTATTCCTCTTGGAAACCACAGCAAAACAATCATCACTTTTAGGACCATACCAATATTATTTTACTCTCAGTCCTGCCTCTCTCTGTAGGGTGACCCACCTTTTCCTTCCATTTCCTTTGATTCACGCTACAGCTGGAAAGTCTTTTTTACTTGTTTTAATTACCTGTAGGAGACTTAATTCTCCCAGGAGACTGTCAACTGTCACTTTATCCAATGTTTCCTGATATTTAAGATGTAAATTTCTCTGTAGAAAAGTTCTGGATTTTTTTTTTTACCTTCTTCATGGGAAATTAGGGCAATAATTGCAAGTCCTTATTGTCTAATAACTTCATAGAGCTGTCTTCTCATATCCAGTGACTCTATTGCTTACTCCTGGCACTATCATCCCTTTTACCCTCCTCTCCCCCTAGGAATTTTGACCCTCTTACCTCACCTATTCAGGTAAGTTCACAATTGCATGCACTGTTAACCCCCCAACTTTACCTGCCCGTACTCTGCTGCAGATTGCTATGGGCCCTCCCACAACCCAATTTCCAAGCCTTATGTTACTGTGCAAACGTTTCCATAGCATCTCAGTGCTCACAGCCAATTTCCAAGCTGCATCAGACACATTCCCTCACCCCCTGAATCACCTGACAGCAATTTTCTTCAAAACAAGCACTTTCTGCCTCCTTCCCATTTATCATCCTTCCGTCCTGCAGTTATCCTTTTTCTCTCACTTTCATTTACCCCGGTGCCTTCACGCTGCCATGGAGATGATGGCTCCTTCTGCATCTTCTCCCCTCATTTCCCAGTGTCGGGCTCCTGCCAGCACTGATGGCTTTGCAAACAGCTGCTGAGGGAGAACTCAACCCACCAACAACCACCTCGTACCTGTCAGGGTCTCTCTGAGGGCCAGCATTTTACCCAGCACCGCTGCTTATTGAACTGATTTAATGCCATTGGGGGAAGACTCAATTCCTTAGGAATCCCAGGAACCTGGGCTCGCTGCAGTCCTGTTTGGTTCAGAAAAGCACTGCTAAATGATAAACTGCCTGGACAACACAAGCATTTTTCTGCTAACTCACCCACCAGAGCTAAAAGCACATTTTTTAATGAAGATGTAGCCTGTGAGATGCAGTAATAATACATAATATTTCATATCCTGCCTGAAGAAAAAATAAAATTGATTGTGAAGATACAGTATTTCAGGCTAACCTGAAGCAGAGTGTTCAGTTTATCTTACTTCCTTTTATAAAAGCAAATGAATATTGGACCAAGAGCTTCTCCAGTTGGTTTCTGGGGCTTGTTTGGATAACACTGTTGCCAGTGATTTTTCAAGATTAAAATGTTATTTCAAGACTCAAAATTGAAATATAGAATTCTGAAAATAGTGAAAGAAAACAGCTAGAGTTTGCCAAAAGTATTTCAATTTTTCAACCATGACTAAGTTTACAGATATCTCTCCTCCTCCAAGCTGGTTCCTCATCTAAAGATCCAACAAACATCTATCTGAAAGAATGCACATAGTGCTATTTGTCCAGAATATTTTATTTGTTTTAATTCATTTTAATATCTCTTTCTTGGAGAATTTCCACCTGTAATCCGGCATGAAGGAGCTCTCAAAAAATTTCTGACTCATTTTCCACATGCACAAAATTACAGTGCAGCCATGACACCCCATCCACCCCTACTCCAGAGCTGGTGGAGTCTGCGGGATGCACTCTCACAGCGGTGCATGGAAGCAGTAAATCAAGGCCCTGTTTGATGAGCTTGTTTTAAAACAGCACAATTACTGCTGTCTGCACCAATTCAGGAAAGTTCTGTTTGTGTTTAGGCATGTTCCCTATCACGGCAGCACTTCAACATACACTTCCTCTAAACAAGTATTTATATCCCACTGAAGGCAACAGGATGTACACATAAGCACATCAGCAGTCCCAAACCAGGACCACAGGGTAAGGTTTGAAAACTACATTCCACACAACAGAATAATTCTTCTCTAAACTCCACTTTCCATCTGTCCCCTTGCATTGTGCAAGTGGAGAGAACAGCAAAGGAGATTTCCTGAAACTAAGCCTAGATCTCCCACTCTACCTGTCCCTGCTGGACAAAATTATGGGGGAACCAGAGAAAGAGTCAATGTTCACTTCCACCAAGGTATATCACTGAAAAGGTCATCTCCAACAACTTCTTCATAGGTTTTGTCATGGTAAATGCCCATTAGGCTTTGTGATTTCTTCAAAAATTACTTTGATACCCTGATCTAAAGGAACTAAAGAGCTGAATCTTTCTACCAGAGCTTCAGCCAACTCCTTAACAAGCAAAAAGACAAATTTCACTCTCATCTACCCCAGAGAAAAGCTTCAACACCTTGGCTATCAGTAAAGATAATTTGAATGCACAGATCATAGGATCCACTTCATCCACAGATCATTCATCCACTTGTCCAGTTTCAGTCTGTTAACCAATCTGGTAACCAGTATAGGAATGACTCTCCCAAACTGAAGAATTTCTCATCCCATTAATAGACTCATTTCTCTTCAGCTTCTGCCTCCTTCAGCATCAAAGTTTAAAGCAGTATTTGGTGAGAATGTTATTGTGAACCTTTCTACATCTACTCTGAACTGTTGTAGGGAACCATTAAACCCTTGCTACATAATAATAAAAATTGCAGTTTGATATGCTTTCATCAACTGAAATGTCATCACCAACACCAGTAATGCCTTGTTCAAAGGAATCTGGGACTGATCCCAAGTCTGTCTGGGACCTGGATATTAGAGCAAAAAGACCTCTCCCCGCTGTGCTCAGTACAGTCCCACTGTTGCTGGTACTGTAACAACTAGGACTTTATAAATGTCTTTGTTTGCAAGCACAGATGTAGTCCAGTGATCAGGGCAAGACCTGGATAATTCACATCAGCACTCATTCCCACTCATCGTAGTGTGGTCCTGGGAAGTCACATAGCTAAACCTGTTAAAGCACTTCTGAAGGCAGAAAAAGCAGAGAATGTGGTCAAATTCTCCTGGTATCTAAAACAGAGAAGAAAGGGTTGCTGCTGACTGTATTTCTGTTCTGTAACTTTTTCTCATATCAAAGTATGCAAAAGCGGGGGGAAAAAGGGAAAAAAACAGAAGAAATCCCAACGAGGCACATAGATGACTTGTGCTCAGGAAGAAGTCGATGGGCACGTGCAGAAAGGGCCCCACGAAGCTATGCACACTCTGCTGCAGCCCGGGAGAAGCTGTGTCCCCAGCCCCTTTGCTCTGTGTCCACAGAAGACACAGAGCACACAGACAGTGGTTGCCATAGCCACCCCTTTATGTCCCAGGGTCAAGTTTCCCTCTGCACAGAAAGATTATTTATAAGGTGGCTTAGGTGTGCCTTGTGCCTGACAGTTAAAAATGGGAAGTCCCATCCCAGGGGAGCTTATGGCCCTTATTAGACATAACACAGTGAGAGGGTACAATAAACACAGGGAAGAGGGTCAGGGTGACATGGTGAGATGCTGCCTGTATGCCCTGTCAGCTCTTTTATTCTTCCTGTTAAACACTGTGAGGGCTCTGCATCCCTGCTCACTTTTGCAAATGTCCTGCTGGTCTGTTACACTGCAGCTGCTCAGGGATGGCACAGCCCTGGATGGGATGGGTTCCACAGCTTTTCCAGGACAAACTGAGCCCTCCACCCTGCAGCTAACAGCCCTTTTGAAGAGTTGTGAAGTCCATGAAATCCCTCCTGGCCAATTATCCTTCCCTCCACTAGGCCACAGTGCTGAACACGCAGGTCCTGCTCCATGCTGCCAACAAGGAAAATGGGCTGCTCTTGGCAGTCCAGCCATTTCCAATGGGCCTGGCACCTAGGGGAAAATGAGGACAGCATACAGTCCCTAAACTGGCATGGAGGAATCACAGGGCTCATCAGGACTGCTGGAGGAGGCAAAGAGACACCTGAGTTACAAAGACTCCAAGTCACTATAGCCTTGTCCCCACACACACTGTTACTAGCAGGGGGACAGAGTGACAGCACTGAGAACAGAAATAGTGGCTGTCTGCTGGCTTGCTGACAGCCAGCACGGTGCCTCTGAGATGCTGCATCCTGCTGGGGAGAGGTGAGGGTCACCCCGTGCTGCAGGCTCTGCCCTCCGGCTCTGCCACATCAGCTGTGTCTCGTCAGCTGCCTCGCAGCTGGAAGAGCTGCCACAGCAGAAAAGCTGCCCTGTCTGCATAGAAGTGACCAGGGACTGCCACCATGGCCCAAATCTGCAGGAGTTGTGATAAATGACAACTTTGCTACCCACTGCATTTCAGTGATTTGTCCTGCCAGAAGCATTTCACTCAGGTCTGTTGAAGCTGCTGCAGTCACCCGTGCTCTCACAGGCTCAGGCAATGCCAAATCTTTCCTGAGTGAGTTTTGCAGTACTTTGAAAATTCATATTTGTGAGCAACAGGAAGCAAACATAATTTAGTAAGGAAACAAATAACAGGATAGCTACCGGGTTCACTTTTATATCTACAACAAACAAAACATCTATGGGATTACCAGAATTTTTAACCATAGGAGAAGCTGCTCACACAGTGGTTTTGCTGGGGCACAGACAGCTGCAGCACCTATGGATGCAAGTTAGAGGGACAGAGCGGCTCGTGTGCCTGCCTCACCCTGACCCCTGCTACATTAACCCTGCCAGGAGCTCCCTAAAGGCTGTGACTAGAAGACATCATCCTTCACCTCCGTCCCCAGGAGGAGTCACCTCTACATTCATGTCATCCTGTCAATAGTTGCCCATGCCCCAAAACCCAGTTTTGGGAGGTGAGTCCTTTCCAGAGGCACCAGTGCTGTGTCAAGGTTCATGGTTCACTTGAAATTAGCCATCCCAAAGTAACCTCCAGAGTCTACTTTCTCCGCCTCTCAGCCCTCTGGGAAATCCTCTTCTCCCCAGAAATTTGTCATTTCTTAATTTTGGCTTGTTTTCCAGGTCAGCAGCCTTGTTCCCCAGCACTCCCAGCCATTCAGCAAAGGCGTGTCAAATGCTGTCACTGTCTCTGTGCCTGTTTGCCATCCTGCTGAGCATGCCTGCTCCATGGGCAGCTGGAGGCAGAGCCTGGGAGCCAGCTCCTTGGACAACAGCTACACACGCACTCAGGGTATGCTCTGCCACTGTGGTACCTGCCAAAACACCTCAAAGCCATTACCAGCACACATATTGCTGGTCCCAGAAACTGGCAGGGGGGGAATGATTCAAGGAACAAGGAAACCAGGCATGGCCAGGATTAGCCACTGAGCCCTGCAGGCTCCATCCATTTACCTCCCTGGCCATCCCGGAGCCGTGCCCATGGCCATGCCTTGCCTGCCTGCACTGCACAGCCACCTCTGCCTTGCTGGAGATTGCAGCCCCTGCAGCTGAATTCAAGGCTGGGCAGTCCAGCACCATCAAGGAAAAGGATCAGCATGGTGCCAGACAACACTCACTGCAAAAAATTGACACTGCTGCAATGAGAGCATCCAAACCTCAGCCTGCCAGATCTGAGGCAGTGCTGCACTGGGATTGACTGCTTTCTCAAAACTGCAAAAAAAGGTATTTTGACCCAAATTAATTGTAGTTAGCACTTTCACTCATTGTATCAAGCCATCTAACTCTGTCCTGTTGTAGATTCAAGGCACTCTCCTGCCCCCAGAACTTCTTGGGTAATTAAAAAAGGGCCACTTTTCCCAAAAAAAGAACAAGGCGCCTGTGAATTTGTGTGCCTAAGCACCTCCCATCATCAAACTTCATTTCCACCCTAGAGCGAAAGCACAGCTTAGGCTGCAATTTAAAGCAAGGACCATTTCTGCCTTGCAGCAGCTCAGCAGCATCATCAGTTTTCCCCGTGCACATGGGAGTGTAAATGCTCATAACTATTCAGCTGGTTCTGTGGTTTTACATTGAAAATATGTTGCTATGGAGAGCACAGCACAGGAACGTGCAGCTACCACAAGGCACCATGACACGAGCAGCCCACAGCTTCTCCTGATATTTCCAGGCTCTCCACTGCCATCCACACAAAGGCTGAAAATAGACTTAAAGCTCAAATGAAGCATCTGTAATACTTCATTTCTGCCCATCCCTCCCCAAGGCACTGAGACTTTTCACAAAAATCCTACCAAGCATCCCACATACGCTCTGACGTCACCTTGCCGATTTCTAATTCCTCGCTGCACACATGCCTCGAAAAGGAAATTCCCTCCAGCCCCATTTTCATTCTATGTCCTATGTCTGGGAAGCAGGTTTCCCTCTGGAGCCACCCTTCTGCCAGTACCCAGAGGGACTCAGAGGACTGGCTCAGTCCTTATTACTTTTTAGCCACAACAGAAAGCAAATCCCTTGTGCTGCTCCACCTTGCTCCTCTTCTGACTGAGAAGGATCTGATTTCTGACATGTAAAGCTGACCTTGGGAAAGGTCATTCAGCAGCAGCAAACTGATCTGCAAATTCAGTGCAGGGAAAACTTGTCTGTGCTGTTGAAACCCCAGCCTTCACCGCGTCCAGAATGCACGGGCTGGGTTCTGAAGGATGCTGAGCATTTCCTGACCTCACTGACTTGATGAGACTTGGGAGTGCTCAGCCAAGGCAATACAGACTTGAGCCTACAGCACTGTGAATGAAGGATATCTTTGGGGTTTTTATTTTTTATGAATTTTTAAAGTATCTGAAATACTGTTTGTTTTCTTTCTCATACTCTGGAGGAATTGATAAATCCTCAACTGCACTATAAACATGCAGTCATCAGCCCTTGATTTCTAAAAATGTGTTTGTATTAAGCTATGAAATTATTTATAGTGGCCATAAACATCCTCCCAGCATCTGGCAGCTGAGAGAGAGCCTTGGAACTCACTAATTTACTTACATTGTAAACCACTTTCTAATAAATAAATAAGCTCTTAATATCTCACCCACAAGAAGAGGCACATTGCATACAATACTATATTTAGGGGTCCTTTGGAGGTCAAGGATTCAGCAGCTAAATTTCTCTGAGGATCTTTCTTTGGTGACTGTTTGTTTATGCCCAAATGAATTGTCAGCTGAATGTCTTTATTTTGAAATTGGTTTAAAATTCTCACATTGCTTTGAATGTTGGAGAAGCAGCCGCTTGTTTCTCCTTTTGCCTGAACCAGCGTCAGATTCTGATCTCAGGGGCCCAAAGGGGCATTGAAATATCCAAGTAAATGCTTGCTGATCCTTTAGAAGGGACCTTCCTTGGAGGGACTACAGAGCCTCCAAGGCTGGTTCCTGGGGTGGGGATGCTCTCCAGGCCAGGAGGATGCCCAGTACCAGAGCTTGTAAAAAGAGAAGGTCAGGACACCCTCCCTCCTGGATCAGCATCCTGCAGCCCATCCACTGCCTGCCAGTAATGTAGAGGGGGCAGAAGGGAAAACAAGTATCTCACACATCCCACTGGCTGCTGTGCAAAGGAAGAGCCATGTTAGGGCCCCTAATGGCTGCTGAGAGTACTTAAACTGATGGAAATGTGATTTTCAACTCCTGTGAAATCCATTGAGGTGCCCTTAAGGACAAAGAAAGGTGAGTGGCTGCTTCAAAGCAATCCTGGATTGAAAACAATACTGTCAGATCAAAATTTGTGTTTTATACAAAATAACAATAGTCTTTTTACAAAACTTACCATAAAAAAGGACTGTTTTCACATACTGCTTCACTTATATAAAAATACAAATTAAACTCTTCCCTAGTTGCAACTAGTGCTGGTTAAATTAAAATATTAACTGGAAAATAGGAGAAAAAAACTTGTTTCGCTCACTCCCCCTGCCCTAGACACGGAAGAGAGGAAAGAATGAATCAACTATTAAAAATCAATTTTGTTTTAGTCATGTGAGGTTGTACTCAGGGACAGCTAGAGAGCTGAATGAAGAATTTTAAAGTAGGAACCCCAATGTAACCAGGTCCTACTGCATCACCAGTGCTTTGTGGACAAGCTCCATGTGAGGGTCTAGTTATTCCATTTATCTACATTTGCAGATGGCTTCAGAGATCTCTGGCTAACTGTAGAGTCCCTTTCCTCTCCCCTGCAGCCCCCATCTGCTCTGTTGGAAAAGATGAAGCTGCACCAAGACAAAGCTGGACCATGCAGAGTCCCCCACCGTGCATGGCATGGGCACTTGGCACCCTTCCTTTTTGGTGGCAGAGCCAACCCCTGGGGTGCCCTGAAGAATCTGTGCCTGCAGCAGAGTTGTGATGGTGTCTGATGTCTTCCCAAGCACCCAGGGGCAAAAGGAGCAGGTCACAAGGATGCTGGTAGCAGTCCCAGTGGGCCAAAAAACACAGATGCACCCCAGTTCCTGCGAGTTGTCTCCCACATGCCATCCCTGTTCAGTCAGTGCAGGAGCTCTGCAGAAACCTTTCTCAAACACAGTGACCTGTATCTTGCTACTTCTTTTTTTTTAATAGATAGTAATTTCCAGTCAGCAATGGACTATTTCAGTAAAGCTAAGCAGAATCTGCTGTTTTCTTAAGAAAGATAAATAAAGGGTAAATGCAATGCGATTGCTGCTGGTCTTCAACAGAAAACCAAGGGATTTTGCATGTCCTCTCTGCAGTAGTTGAAGCAGCACAGACTGCTTGCTGTTGATCAGACAGATCTGGGGAGGGTGTGGAATGAAAGCAGGAGCAATGGTCTAAGTTCACCCGTGTTGTATCACTGTTCCCTTCACCCCAAACAGGAACTTAGCCCTACAGTTTTGAAACTATGCATGGACAGCCTGAATAAATCTCATCACCGAAGGTTTCCTGACATTCCTGCTGAATATCCAGTCCTATTAGTCAATGTCAGGCCCTGGGCAACATGAAAAATTGCAGAAATCCATCCTGGCTGTCACTGGAAATCAAAGGTCAATCTCAAAAACTGAGAGACTCCTTCCAGACTTGGAAAGCATTCACATTTCAAGATTACAAAGTGCAATTGTCAAAGCTCTGCACGTTCATGTGAAACAGGAAGGAAAAATAAGACCCCGGACAATAGGACCCTGGAGGAGTGGTGGAGGGATCAGGCTTTTCCCAGGAAGCAGTTTGCCAAAATGTTAAAATAGAAGCTATTTACACAATAGGCTGGAAAATGTTGACAGCCAAAAACATGTTAGACAACAGGATTTCAGATTACAGACACTGGGCAGGTTGTCCCATGAGGGTGCTCTAACAAAATATATGGATTCTCCAAACTAAGCAAAATGAGTGTTTTCTGTAATGGCCCTTTTGGTGGGGTTTCTACTTCTGCTTTTGCTGTTAAGGTTCCCTGCACTCCATACCCACAATCATCTGCCCGGAGGCCCATTCTCTGTCTCTCACTCCTCCTGATCTCACCCCTGCCCAAAGTTTCCTCCCACTCCATCTATAGCCATCAACTGCACCATGTGAACAGGGTGTGATGCAATTGTGCTTGAGAATAAGGGGCAGAAAGTCAGGCTCCCCAGTTTCTATTCCTGTCCCTCATCCTCCCCAAAGAGCCTTCAGGAGGTCTTTTAATCCCTGTGATCTGTGACTTGAGTTCTCCTCCTGCAAGCAACTTGTGATGCTGTGAATACCCTCTGGTGTCTGCAGGGAGTGAGGTCCTGGAGCCCTCAGTGACAGATCCCACACTTGCCTTGCTAAATGCTGAAAGGCTTTAGGTGTTAAAAGGGAGAAAAGGCCCTTTTAAGCATTTCCCTGGGGAGCAGGTGGCCAGCAGCTGACCTTCTCCTGGAAATCTGTGGTTTTAAATGGGAAACACAGCCTATAAAATTTTAAATAAATCTATTGTAGTCTGCACAGTCACTGACAATCCACAAGTAACAGTCACAATCCACCCCATCGTTGCTGTTTCAGCAGCCTTCCTGAGGCTGAGCATGAAAGGCTTTCAACATAACTGAGCATTCCCAGGGCTGCAGGGGACTCCTAGTTCCTGCTTTTGGAGGAAATGCCAGGATCAGCTCTCCCTCCTCAGCCAGCTCTTTGCTTTGAAGTTTCTACAAGAGCCAAATTTGTCATCACCACCAAGTGGCTAAGCAAAATCATCAGAGACTTCATGTCTGATGGCTCAAACGCTCAGACTTGAGCCTCAGCTTTCAGCAGAGGTATCTCCCGGCTCCCCAAAGAGAAACACAAAACACTAAGCACATTCCTGCTCAGGGAAGATGATGGTGATGGACAGACAGAGAAGGAGACACTTGGCATAGCTTTTAAGTGCTTCTTCACTAAGGGCATCTGCCGTCCTATACTGCAACACTGCCAGTGTGCTTCCCAACACGGGGCTCTACTGTGATCATACCTCAGTGTTCTCCTGCCAGTTCACTTAACAGCAGGTGATGGACTTCATGCAGGCAGGCAGAGCTATGGGGCTGAATCTTCTGCCCTCCTTAAAAAAAAAAAGAGTAGCTATGATCTACAAAACTCTAAGATGCCTAAAATTCAAGCATATCAGGTCCTGCTCTGATTTTTAATCCCTGCATTGCATATGTTCAGTTGAAAATGTTTCATCCCATGCCTGAAGGTGAGCAGGGTAAACGGAGGACATGGTCTATAAGATATTTGTCTACACACTTGCTCCTGCTGTAGGAGCCACACAGAGGGGAGCCTAAATATTTCTGTGTGGCTCCATCTCTGTCCAGGCTCTCCTGGCAGTGCTGGGATCTCTCTTCCTGGGGAGGAGCAGGAAGAAGAAAAGAACAACAAGAACATGCCAATGCATGTCCAAAGGGAGAAATCAAGAAGTATTTAAGTGTACAAGACACTTGCCACAATTCCTCTTACACAGAAGTTGCATCTTGTGCTTGTTGTGAAACACTGGAAAGCACAGCATGAGGAGAACAGTCCCAAGACAACAGAAACAACAAATCCCCTCTTCTCCTTTTTTCAGATCCTCAAAAAATATTAAACACATAACCCATGAGAGCTAAACTTCTTCCTTCACAGTTTTACTTTACTTTCAACATGGTAATTCTCTATTTTTCAGAGAAGCAGAGATGATGCCCATTCTCCTGTCTTACTTTTATTTTCTGTATATGCTAAAGGTTCCAGCTGACCTCCTCCTCCCTTTTAGGGACTGAGCAGTGGGGACAGCTGATAGTCCCTTTCAGCTGCAGCATCTCTTCTGAGATGTAACGCCCAGGTGGACAGTGAAGAGTGGACAGCTTCCTCTCACCATTCTCTGAAGCTTTTCAGAAATTCCTCCTTGCTGTCTGCATGTGATCTGCAGTCCTAGGTGAATTCCCTTTTCAGCTGGATGCACTGTGTTATTTCAATATAGCACTACCTAGACAACTGAAAAAAGTGCAAACAATTTAATATATTACTTTCCCCTAATCTTTATGGAAATGGTTAAAGTCTGGAAGATTTCTAATCTTTGTGAAGTGTTTTGAGTAGTTTGTTTGTTCGTTTTTATATTTACACACACACACACATACATATACATATATATATATATATAAAGAGAAAGCACTGTAAAAATTTAGAGAGAGAGCTTCAAAAAGCCATTGTTTTCAGCTAGTCAGAGGCTTTGTCTCACCATCATGATTTCTACAAGATTCAGTAATTTATCTTAATTCAGACCATTCTGTGAATAAAACAGTCACTGTCCTACCAGACAGAAAGCAGATACTCTCCTGCCTCCCCTTGTAAAGCAACCAACAAGCCTCAGGAACAAGGAGCAGCAGTTTTAAAACGCAACAGAACCATTCCTTCCACCCGCTGAACTCCATCCAGCCTCAGCACTTCCCAAAACTGAACAAAAAAGATGACACTGCAAAATGTCTTACATAAATTTTGCTGTCCCAGGAGTCTCCACAGCCAATCCAAAGGGTCAAAGTGCTTAAAGAGACCAGATTCTTAAGGGATTTCCAGCTCCCACTTTCAGATCTCAGCGATTACACAGAAGGCAGTCAGCATCACCCTTGACAGGTCCCCACCACCACAGCCATTAAATGTTAAAATTTTTTTGAGCACCTTAGCCTCTTGCAGAAATCTTGGTGAAGTCTGGATAGGAAAAAGCCAGCCAGCAGAACAGCATGAAAGCAACCCTAATCTATTCAACCTATTTTTTTTTTACTTTTTTTAAGAACATTTTCTAGCATTTCCCCACTACATACAGGAGATTAAGTAAGCAAAACATCTTGATGCCTGCATATGTGTTCAACAGAGGAAACCCATGTTCATTCCCAAATCTTGAAACCACCAGCAAAACATCTTCAGTGCCAACATGAAGCCCTGCTCAATGCTGCGTGGCTGGGCACTGGCAGCTCAGCAAAGGGTCACTCCAAGAAACAACGTGGAACATGGAATTTTTTCCCTCAGCACTTGGCAGAGCAGTATACTAGCTATCTAAACTTAGACAATAAATACAGAACAAACTAACTGCTCCTGCTCCCCTGGAATTCCAGAGGTCTCCTGGGAGGCCGCTGTGCTCTGTGCCACAGTGCCAGGGCAGGCAGGGATGCACCCTGTGGGGGGAGCTGGGCAAGCACCCCAGCACACGGATCCTTTCTCCTCTGCGCTCACGTCGACTTGTGGGTGGGAGCTCCAAAAGTGTGTGCTTCCTGCTGATATTTCTGCTTCTCCCAGTTTCTATCAGGGCCAGGAATAACAGGAGAGCAAGCTGTCCCCCAGCCCCTCCTCTTCTAGTCCTGGACATGGCCAGCGGTATGAAGAGCGGGGGCTGAGGAGCGTGCTTCAGTTACAGAAGCAAATGGTTTTTGGTGCCGCTGGATGTTCCAAGTTAAGCTCAGATCACACTGCACTTAGCTTTCATGCTATCCAAATTACTCTAGGAGGGCCTAATCCTGATGAATAGCTGGGTAGCTATTAAAATTGTTTTCCTTGAACAGCTAAATGGAAATGAGAAGGCTTGACGCTTGAGCTAGCGTTTAAAATGGGTTCAGGTAATCAAAACACCAGATCAGAGAGCACTGGGGGTTTTGGAGGAGCTGAGATTCAATTCAGCTTTGAACCTTTAGCTTATTATAGCAAACAATTCCCACCCCCAACAACTGAAACTAGCCATGGCTCCTTGCAGAGACTGATTGGACCCGATCACGTGGGCTCACGCTTGCTGTTTATACCCCTTACGCCAGCAATGCTTCTCGTGCAACCCAACACCATCTGTCATTCTGTCGTGTCACCTCGGGATGCCGCTTGGGAAGAAACACGTCACTGGTCATCTCTCACTGGAGACATCTGAGATGCCAGGATCGCCGTCAAAGCCTTCTCTCTCTCTGGGCAGCAGACACACCACACAAATTTAGAGCAACAAACAGCATGAAGGCAGCTCCAGTGCCTGCAAATTATTTTTCTGCATCCATGGCCAAGCTGCAAACCAGTATCAGAGAACAACTGGTGAATGTGATGTTCTATGTAGAGGACATAGGTAGCTTTTCACTGCCATACAGCAGTGAAAGATACCCAGCAGCACAGATATACAGAAGTGCATGTTTCTGTCCAGAAAAACCACAACTAGAAGAACCTGACTTATTATATCCATGCAGATGAAGGAAGAGTAGAAACACAGTCTGGGCATTCCAAGCAAGTAAACTGGCCTGAATATTCATGTGTGTGGAGGCAGCTGTGCTGCATGAAGAAAAGTCATCAGGTACTGAGCCTCACCAGTCTGGTTTCCTAAGCAGGCTGAGAGCAGACTATAAACGATTCTTCTCCAAGCCACATTCCTACAAGGAAGCCTGCATTAAAAAATGAAAAAGGAGGAAGCAACCATGCTTTGAGCTCAGCCATTGCACACTTCACTAATTGCAGCTATTCTTTAGAACACTATTGTGGGCCCAGCCTGACTGCAGAGGCAGCAGATCAGCAGTGCTCCTTTGTGGCAGCCCTGGGTGGCTGCAGAGGGGACACCGTGCTAACTGCTCTGCTGAGAGGACAAGGGGGAAGGCTTGCTTCCATAACCACAGCCATGTAAAGCAATTTGGTATGCACTATGGCCCCTCAATGCTCATTTCAGAACACCTGCTGTTGTGTAGCATGAGGACAGCAGCAGTGCTGCAGGGGCTGGACACAAGTAATGCAGTAGTTAACTGAGAGCAAGGGGATAAGAGCCCCAGAAAGAATGTCGGTATCATAGACCTGATATACGAATAAGAACTGTGACTCAGTCTTCACCTAGGGACCAAAGATGATGCAAAGATGCATTAAAAGCTTCTCACTTCTTATTTAACCTTTGTTCACTGCATCAGGACAGTGCACACCAGCTAAGGGAGCTCTGTGTGCCCAAGGGAAACAAAGTCCAAGCACTATGTGGGGCTCTCCAGGATGCATTGGGAAATTTGGAAGCCACGTAGTGTATCCCATTGGGTTGCAGAGCACTGTGCAGAGGCCTTTGGTACCTAATGCCATCTACGGGGATGGAGCTCCCCTCTTTCCAGGCGGTGGCATGAGACACTCTATGCCTTTCAGAGAGCCCAGAGAAGTCCCAAGGGCTCCCCGATGTTAAGCCACAGGTCAGACACAGCGAAGCAAGGAAGGACTCTTCAGTTTTCCCTGCTCAAGAGCTGCTGGGGCAGCCCCACACCACAGCCCATCACCCCCACAGCTCCCTGAGGACACGCCGAGTGCCCACAGCCAGCACGGCAGCCCCCATCGGCAGCGGGGCCATCCAGCTGTGGCACACGGCCCCGGCACGCCGTGGCTCGGGGGGAGCATACGGCGCAAGCCGATTGCGTATTCTGATGTTCAATGAGACCTGACAGGTCCCACCGAAGTCTGCACGCGGAGAAAGAGCCCGGGGCCCCCAAGCTGGCGACAGCGCCTTGGCTCTGCTCGGCCCCAGCGCGCCCGGGGCACGCGGGATTCAGCATTTGGATCATCTCACAGCAGCTGGCAGGGACCCAGCGGCGTGAGCATCATCCCGTCTGCAGGAGCACGGGGCTGCCTTCCAGTGCACTTTTACCCTTGGAGTGTGGTGGGGGGAAGGGCGACGCACACGCAGGGACATTCTTCACCTGTCACCCCCCCAGCCTCAGGCTATTTCTTTCTTTGCAATCACCTAAGGGTGAGGAGGAGTTGAAAAACATTACACTGACAGTGCTGTCGGAGCTGCGGATATAGGGCCTTCCGCTCCACGCCAAGCAAACCTTCTGGAATGGTTTGGACACGATAGGTAAACAGTGTTGGGCTTGCTCAGCAGGGAGACATTTGTATTTAGATGTTATAGATAAGTGGTGCATATTTGAGACATCTGAAAGTTATTATTCCAGGCAGTTTCTAAACAGAGAATCGCAGTTGCATAGCCCCTTAACTCCGAGCTGACAGGCAGGATAATGATTTAAATTATTGTTAAACATAGGCTCTGTTTTAAGTGGATGGAATTCAACAACATGGTAGGTTTAGGAGAGTGGGGGTGTATTACAAAAACACAACATTTCCAATTTCTGGGATCCACGGGAGCTTCTCTGCCAATACCAAGCATCGCTATTCATGCTATGAAAATGGCAGCTGTAGAGATCCTCAAAAGGCAACGTCACTCAGCTGCCTTCTGGCTCATTACCACTCCCTCTAATTGCAACAACTTCGATTAAGGGAAATGCCTTTATGAAAGCAAAACAGCATTTTTCAGACTCTAAAACAGAGTTCAGCAGTGAATTATAAGGGGTTTTTTATAATGCTTTTGATTTATAAGTGATTTATGCTTCCTGGAGTTCAATAGGGTTATGTTTATTATGCTATCACTCTGTTTTTAGCTAAGAGTATACTGATTTGTTCTCCATTATAAGGCATTTGAAGCTCAACTATCAGGTTGTACTAAATCAGTGTCCTACAGTTGTCTCATCTGTGAGGAGTTTGTTTTCCAGTGTTTTCAGGTTGGGCTGGCTGGCTCCCCCAGGTCCCCTCCGTGCTCAGCTACCACCATCAGAGAAGGCTTTTGGTCCCCACCATAAGCTGCTTTCTGACATGCCAAAGGTTAAGTGTGACTGCAACCACTGGCTTCACACTGCAGCCTTTACACAGGCAAAGCTCCAGCAAAAACAAACCCATCTCTTATGGGGAAAAGAGAAAGGGAAGGAGGAATTAATTTCTTGCTTATTCAGCATCTGATTGTGTCTCTGTGTCACGAGCGAGCTCCCAGGCAGCATCTCCAACCTACGGCACCTCATTTCCCAGATGGGTAATTCACATTAATGCAGACAAGAGGGTCTCATCTCTGCCCCTAGCGTCAAGCTGCAATTGCACCTAAAACAAAAGCAATCCCACCTTGCCACTTAAGGGAAATTACATGGCCGATTATTAATGGATGAGCCTCAGGAAGTCCACCCATTCTGCTCAGTGTGTCAGCATCTTATCCTAATTCTCCTCACCAATAAAGCCTGGAATTGTCTGGAAACTTTAGGGGAAATTGAGTTCACCCACCTAAGCTTTAATAAACATCATGTCCAGCAGGGCAGCAGCAGCCCAGCATAGCCTTTAGCATGAGAAACACGATATAAAATCAAATCATTAAATGATAACTCAGGTCTCTGCCAGAAACACACTCACAGGGCACACAAGTCAAACCCAGATGAGACACTTCTGTCAGATCAGCACCTTGGCTTGCCCACTTCAGCATGTGAGGAGTCCAACAACTCAGAGGAGTTGAAACCCACAGTCCCCTGTCAGGGAGAAAAGCAGTATCTCCATCCTGAAAAATGACTGCACTTGTGTGATACGTCTCAGAAAAAAAGAGAAATCTGAGCCTGAATCAGGAGCTGAATCCTTTACCACTAAAATGAAGGATGGCTTTTTGTCCCTCCCTGCTAACCACTAGTTATTGATCTGATGTACTCACACCAGTGTGTAAAGGCTTTCTCCTGCAGGCAGTGCTTGGTTGCTTTTCCTGCACAACTAAATCCTAATAAATATTCTTCACTCATAAAAATAGTGGACCGATCTCTCTCTGGGCATTGTTTTTCCCTTTTCATGTAAAAAAAAATATATTCATAGAGCTTGGTAGGAAACAAACAAGCAAGCAAAACCCCCAAGCAGGTATTAAAGCTACAAGTGCCCTATTTGAAGAACCCAAGAGAAACACAAAAGGAAACTGCAGCCATCAATAGAACATATGGAAATGCTTCCTTAGCCCTCAAGCTGGACATTGAATTTGTGCAGTGACAAACCCCACAGGGCCAGCTCAGGGGTCTCGCCTGCTCCTTCCTGCAGCCCTTGCAGCTCCTGCTCAGCTGACAGCACAGCCTTCAGAACAAGGAGAGGTACAGAGGCAAGTGGAAGCAGGATTTCCTCCTGCCAGAGGCTCTGTGTAAGGGAAGGGAAGCCTCCTCGTGCCTCCAAAGCCCTCCTGGCCACAGCCCAGCCCGACAAAACAGACTGATAGCACTCCACCCCTTCAATGGGCACTCCAAGCAGTCCTGGCCTCTCTACGTAAAATTTGAGAGACAAAGATGCATTGGAGACAATAAATGAATGATGAGGGCCCCAAAGAGAGTATTTCCTACTTATTTTTCATTCTGATGTACTTCTAGTAATTTCAGATAAGCTACTAATTTAAATAGTTGAACCCAAAAGGATTCCAAACCCATGTATGTGAAACATCTCAGGGCAGTCTGCTTTGGCAGAAGATCTAAGCACAGTAGTGCTTAGATAGGATAGTTCTAAAAACTCATTACCTAATTCTCATGTCCTGGCATATGCTGATAAAGCCAGTGTGTCAAATCCCCACCTGTGAACCAAGACTTCTTAGTTTCCAGAGTAATAAATCCTTATAGGTTCTGTAGCCATCTTTACGCTGCAGAGCCAGCGTGGACTCAACTCCCTAATGATGGGAAACTGCAACACTAAAACTGCTGTGGGATATTCTCTGATGTCACCTTTTCCACCTGTGGCATCAAATGCTAGAACAACAGACAGGTCTGCAGACAAAATTACTGCAACCTCCACTGCTCTGCTCCACCTCAGTCAGAAAAAGGATATTAAACATGGAGAGAGGGTTGCAATCAGCCTTTCTGAGGAAATAATAACCTGGGAAATTCTGACTCATGCTGATTTGTGATCAAGGACTGTGACTGAGATACCAAAAAAAGGAATTGAATCAGATTTTCATGGCTGTGTCAGAATGAATTAATCCTCATCATATAACTGGAAAAGATTTAACATCACAGAAGCACTTTTAAAATGACAGGAGGATATGGAGGCTGTGGTAAAGAAGAAAACATGATTATTGTTCTGTATAGACTGACAGTGAGGAAAGATAAAAAAGAACAAAATATACCATAAAATAATAGCTTGGTCAGAGAGTTGCCAACAGGAACATCCTGGGGAGGGGACAGCAGTTGCAAACATCTGGCACTGCTGGCTGCAAAAACACCCCAGACAATGCTTATGACACCATAACCAGCAGTGACACATCTCCAGGAGAGATGGCAAAGTTATCTTTAAGTCTACCCAGAACAGTCTGAGAATCTCCTTGCAGTCACTGCTGGTTTTCACCCTTCAGCTGAAGATGTAAGAGGTGGCTGCCTGATCTTCTCCAGTGGCCACCATTCACCCTGTGTCTGTCTCAGAGAGAGGTTAGGATTTTTTTTTTCCTCACTTATGTGGTTGTCAGCAAAACTCCTAAAGTAAATCAGATGTCACCTGATTTCACTCTGAATCTAGCTAAACCAGAGTCAGGCTATTTCAATTCTAAATGCTTGCCCATAGCAACTATTCAGGTTAGCACAGCTAGTTCTTCTTAAAGTCACATTTGCTATTAATTTGAATTAATTTTCCAGGTTGCCCATTGCAACTAAACCCTCAGCTGGAAAAATAACTGCACTCAGTACATATTTTAGAGATGGTTGCTTGGAGTTTTTTCTCAGCCAAGCAAGCTAGAGATGCTGCTAAGTGGAAGATCAGACTCTGAAGTCCAACTCAACAGACAGGAGTTTATCTGGAAACAAATTCCACAGATACAGATGGAGGAGTGTGAAATTCCCACTGCAAAGCACAAACAAAGGAGTATCTCTCGTCTCTCCTCACAAAGACTGCTCGCCTTCCTCCAAATAAAACCTCTGATAGTTAGTTCTGTCAATATTTGTTATTAGCAAAAGACTTCTATAATAAATTAATTATATGATGAAAAGAACCATTGCATGAAGAGGTATAGGTGTTATCAAGAGCAGAACTAAGAGCCATCAACCTAATTCAGAATGTAAGAAACAAACCTGACTCAGATTCTTTGCCCAGTGCTGTTTTCTCCTGCATCTTCATGATCCCTGTGATAGAGCGACTGTCAGTACTATGTGCTTGACCTGATAAAAGAGCTCACTTATCTTCAGGGAACATGCCAGACATTCATGGTGACCCATACAAAATAATTCAAACACATCTAACACCCTGTGCTGTGCAGATAAAGGGGGGGGGGGAAAAGGAAACCAAAGCCTTTGGGTTATGAATCATCAACACAAAGACAAAATGAGCCACTGGTGTCAGTGAAGAAACCAGACAAGGAAAGGATGGTATCTTGGTCACTGGGTTGTCCTCGCCTCCCCCATCAATATATGCTCATCTCTCTTTGCCAAACCTGTCCTCCCACTGCTTTCAGACAGCATTTCACCCTTTTTCCGTGTTTTCCTCTTCCTGCTCCCCGACCTCAGGCATCTGGACCCCTTCTTAAACCTTCCTGCACAGAAACCACACACGTTTTCCAAGAAAACCACACTGCCTGGAGGCAACCTTTCTACTTCCCCTCCAACAGTGCATTCAGCCCCTCCTGCTCATGTTCTTCTCTCTCTTCCTCCTCCTCCTCCTAAAAGAGTCTTTGCTGCCCAGAAAAACCATTAAGCACAGAGGCTAATCCCTGCATAACCACTGATTACTGATTAACCACAGACCACAGGTTTTGACCTAGCAAGCCCTGCACAGAACCCAGTAACAAGCAGATGGCAAGGAAAAGGATCCAGCAAAGCACTTAAGCACATGGCTATCTTTAGGAATGTGAATTAACATACTTACTCTAGCATATACCTGGTTTCTGGCATACCATATAACTACATATGCATGGAGGTGGGTAGGGAATTTACCGTCCTGTTGAATTTGGGCCCTGCAGCCTATGCAGTATTCTTTTCTGAGCAACTGAGAACAGGTTCCAATTGCTTCCAATTGTAGTTTCTAATTGGAAACTACACACCTTCAAAAAAACAGTATTTAACTTCCCATTGAATTTGCCCTCCACCAGCTTTCATCCTTTAGCCTGCCAACATCCCTTTGCCTCACCATCAGATCGTTAGTTTGACTTTTTGTATCTTATCTGTTTTTTGTGGAGTACTGATCTTTTAGGTACCACACCCAAAACTGAAGCACCAGAAATTAACACAAAAATAGTCATAATAGTGATTATTGCTCAAAACCAAATTACTTATGTACTTCTCTAGAGTGCACAATTAAGCTGAGCTGAAATTCTCATTAGTTCAGTTTTCTTTCCAACTATCTCTAGCTCTGATCTCCATCATGAGGCCAATTTCCATCCACCTGGCCAAGGGGTGTTGTAGACAAGATCTGCAGGCTCTCCCATGTCAGGAATGAAGCAATAAAAATGCATTTTGACAATTGCAGGCAGCGTCAAGACTCACCTCTGACATGAGCATGCACATTCCAGTGCATGGCAACACTGAACCAGATCTATCTAGAACAACCAGGGCTACACACAGGGGCAGAAACCAAAAGGCCCAGTGGTTTTGTCAAAAAGATGCTTGCACACAAGCCATGCTGGGATAACAGAGCGGATTGCTGATGTCTGGGAAGGGCTCAGGAGAGTGATGGCTGCTGCCTATAAACACCAGAGAGAGCAATGAAAATCAACCAGGGAAACACCACTGCAGAATGAGAAGGAAATGCAAATACCTGTGGAAACATACTGAACAAATTGTCACCAGTCTCCTGGTTCAAGTGAACACCTGTGGGGCTCAGAGGTGCTGGGGTCCTCTGGCTTTGGGCCGGCAGAGAAAGAGGGAACACTCTGCATTAAAGATTTTAGAGGCTTCAGATCTTTCCTTGCAAGTGGTACAGTATTTATTGGCACAGCACCAGCATGGGAATAGGATTATTGGATTTGAAAGGCTTTTTCCCTGGAGTGGTCTTTATCCTCTTAAAAAGATAGAGCAATTAAACATTTTTTTTTTCCTGAAGAGAATTAATCGTCTGTGAACAGTCACACTGGTAGCCAGATGCATCACAAGAGATTTTCATCTTCTTAAACACAACATCCATAGTCAGTGGCCAGCAATCTGTTTTATCAATCTTTTATCCCTAGCTACAGACCAAAAATTTACCAATCCCAAATAAATTTAATTTCAAAATCTAATATGAGCAGGTGGAATGGAATTTTTTAAAAAAATGTATTTTGTAAAGGCGTTTTACATCAAAATGATGCTAATGTTTGAGAATCAAAACTTGTGACTGGACATACTGTTCTAGCCAATAGACATGGAATGCTTTGTATAAATTTCACAAAGTTCTGCCAACACTACCCTGCTATAATTTCCAAGAAAACAGAGGAAGCACTTACCTAGTGCTTGTCAGTACAAGGCATGATATTTTCACCAGAAGCCACAACATAGGGAAACATGTAAAAATTATTGTCAGAACATATTATGAAAATGCAATTAAGAGAGTATCATAGAAGAGTGCAAGATCAAGATTTTCCTAAATGTCTGAGTAGGAGAGAGGAGTCCAGGCTCTCACTGAGCACAGCACCTCGCAGGACCAGCTGCATCAGAAGCAGAGCAGATTTAACATCTGCATCAAAATTGGGAGTGGATTCAACACAAGCAGAACACCTTTAGAAAAGAAGTAGTAGCTCAGCATGACTAAAGATGATCTAACGAAGAGCATCCCTGCCCATGCCAGTGGGATTGGAACTAGGTGATCTTTAAGGTCCCTTCAAAGCCAAACCATTCTATGATTCTACCATTCTTTGAAGGAGAAGTTTTGGCTTGAATCAGCACAGCTTCAAAAATCAGCACAGTTAAAATGTTTTGTTTTCTTCAGGACAAGCCAGACAAGGTCTGGAGGAGCTTCTGCTGCTCAGTGTTTGGCCAAAAACAAGGAATGAATGAGCAAAAACCCAGAGCTAGACTCTGCTCACGGTGTAAAACCAGAGTGACTCCACAGGTACCTACCAGTTTAGGCTGGCAAAACTGAGAGTAGAGTTGGGCTATAGGTAAGGACTTCTACACTGAGCCCAACAACAACAGTTCTGCTTATGCAGCTTGGGAAAAAAAAAAAAAAGGAGACTTTGGACTACAGAGCAATCTCATTTTTAGCTCTGTTGCTGATATGGATGGAAACCCAATTTTATTTTATTAAAGGTGTCAAACTTTTTTAATAACCCAGACACCTACAGGGATAACAAATTCACATCCTCTGTATGGTAAATTGCATATTCAGCAGCTGTGAGGCCAATTAGACACTGAAATGACAAAGTGCTATCTCAGGCCAGCAGAGACATTCTGCACAGAGAATGTTTAGTTTTATCATACAAGCAGTGTTTAGCTGTCATCTGTCATACAGGCTTAGGGGAAAGGGCCTCCGCAGCTGGAACAGCTGCAATAGCTGGAATTGCAAGATTAGCACAATAAATTGTCATACTTTTACCAGATCACTCAATTCACATCCAAAACTTACCCCCAGCTCCAAATGCACTCTTTTTGTCAAGCTTTAGCTTTATGAATGAAGAGGAATTAGCTTTCAGCATTACAGCCCAGGGTTTGAACAGTTTAAATTAGTTGGCTGAATATTTTTGAAAAAGGTATTAAGAAAGCTGCAAAGATTAATTTGCTCTCCCAAAATATTCTCTCTCTTTTTTTTAAAGACATCCATTACTTACAGATTTAAAGAAAGGAACTATATTAGACAAACTAAGGAAAATGCAATTATATGTGGCATTAAGTATCAGTTAATAGAGTGCATTAAAAAAAAAAAAGCAGCATAGATATCCTAATGGTTTGAATCAAAAAGCTAAAATCTTTGCTCACATAAGGAATTCTTTGAAATGTCTCTCAAAAGAAGACACTGCTTCATTAGTGGTGGATTATTATTCTCCAAGGCCCTGTCTATGCTAGAAACGTCTGTAACTAACAAGAGCTGTGTAATAAATTCAGTATACATTCAATTATTCAAGTAGCTTATACCTTCATTAGAAGTAAAAGAAAGTCAAAAGCCTTTTAACTGGAACCACTGTTTCCAGATTCTACTTTCCACACTTACAACACTTAGCAAAGGCAAAATAAACTTCTTAGTGTAAACCAGCAACATTTACCTTCTTAGAGCAACAGCCAAATCAATCATCACAACAGGTATTTAATGTGAAGACTCCACTTTTTTTTTAACATAGAGGCCCATCTTTGCAGTGTCAGCATCTGAACTACAACATACCCATAACATAAACACCACTTACAGTTGTCAAGAGTTTTCATATTTCCTTGGGTTTTTATGGGTAAAGTGGCCCTTCTTGCCTGTGTTAGGAACAATATTTCAGCTTACCAGAACTAAAGAAACTTTATAGCACAGAATGTATTTTTCCACTGGTCGTTCTGTCCTGTAGCAGCCTCCATTTTTCCTCAGTCTGGACAATAAAAGCCAGACTAATCTCTTTTAAATTTATTCCTACCTAGGTACCTTTGCAGGCTCTCCTGATGCTGATGTGGACATTTTGTGGATATAAAGTGCCCTACAGCACATCATGTGCCAGATTTCATCCTTTCTGTTCACCTTTGGCAATGCCTTCCCCTCCAAGAGGTCCTGCTAAGGCAAAGGTGCTGCAGGTGAAAGCAACAGGTTATCCGACGCACAATGGGAGAAAACACGAGTAAGGTACAGAGCCTCTGTGCAACTTTGTAATTCAACTCCTCATCGAGACCCAGTGAAGCCCGAAATGCTGATCCCTCAGAGACCTTATTTCACTCAGCATCTGCCTATTCTGACTTATTTGGTGTTCGCAATTTGCTGCTCAGCCCAAACGCCCCGCGCCGACCGTGAGGGCAGGCAGATGCTGCCTTCCCCAGCTCATGGGCACAAAGTCTCCACTGCTGACAGTCAAACACAAAGAGGAGAAAAAATCCCCCACTGCATTCAAACAGCCAAGAGGAGCTCTGGCTTGCTTGAAAGTGCTGTGTCCAGCAGCCTCATCATCACAACCTAGACAGGCAGACCTGGAGGACAGACAGACCCTCATGCACACGGAGCTGCCTAGGTCCATGGGCTAACTTTTGGGTGCCCATTGCATCTGGAAAAACACATCCCTCCAGAGGTGCTAAGGCAAAGCAGGGATTAATTAAAATGGCAATAGATGAGTTATTTATTAAACTGTTTTCACATTTTCAGCTGTGTTAGAGAGCTTCCTGCAGCTGCTGTAGAGACAACAGCTACAGACAATAAAACTTTATGAGCAATTTAAATTCTCTCTCCCCTTAGGAGATGGGGAAAAACAAGGACAACTGACTGCTTGCAGGTCTTGTGGATCTTCCCTTCATTAAGTACGACTCTGTTTAAGCACTTATTATGCTTTTCCATCAGATAGTCACAGACTTCCACAGAAAGGATTGTTTATAGCTTCCACTTTCAACAATACCCTATAAAAATACACTGCAGTCATATCTGATTAACCAATTTTACTCAGTGCGAAGCACTCCCGCCACATCAGTCTGCTTATTTGCACGTGTCAGAATAGCAACAAAATGGATTCCCGTGGGCAATGGAAAATAAGCTTTGCACTTGAAAAATAAAATAGTAATAACCACACAGTAAAACTGCAGATGCATGCAATAAATTATATTTATCATCAGTCTTATACCATTCATACCTCAAATTTGCCCATAAATCTACCTCATTTCAGGCTTATTTAATGTTTCTTCTAAAGGTGGCCTGGAGCTAGAGATTCAAACTACGTAAGAACTGATAGGCATGAAGAAAGAAAAACATTTCTTTCTTTCCCTTCAAAATGTGCAACTTCCTTGTCAAAGAGATGCCAGCTTGAGGCATAAGATGGGTACATTTCCATCCAGGATCAGTTCACATTTTAACTTCAATACTTTGCTAACATAAAACAATAAGAAGCTAGGAAGAACTGGTGAAAGAATAAACTTCTCAAATATCTAATATAATATACAGAACTCCCATTTAATTCTACTAGGACCTGTACATATATTTATGACTGAAATATATATTTATACTGCTTCTACTTTGGGTAAATCTAATACATGCACATTTAATACACATGCATTTAAAATCTTCCAATCTTGCAAGGTCTAGCTAGTTTTTCACATATTTTACATTTACAAGATGTGGTGAGACTTAGCTTTCAGCAGGTGCCTCTCAGTGTGCCAATCTAAATAAAATTATCCTTAGTTTTCAAAGCCTGTGCTGGTAAAAGACCAAGAATACTCTGAAATACTGCATGAATGAAAATACTGATGTATGGGAGAAGAGTGTGAACAGAGTAACAAACAGTAAAGGGGTGTGATTGCTGATCACACTACCAAAGAATGGGACCAAGGAAAATGAGCAAACTGTATCTCACATTACCCCACTGGAAACACAGGATGAGTAGTGAGGTATGCTGCAATCATAACTGTTTTGCAGTCCCATTTTTCTCTACTTTTAGAGCACCTGCATTGTGCCTTGAAAGAAAAGACACTAGGTGGTAGGACTAGATGGTCTTCATAGGGCCTTTCCCCTCTTAACCACTCTGCAGTGCCGCGCTGCAATGTCACTGCCCAAAAAACAGGGTGATTTTCAAAAATGAAAAAAATGTTGTGATTTTCAAAAAGGCACCATTTAAAAGAGGCAAACCTGTAATCCTCCACCAAAGGTAAAGGAAAATGCTGAGAACATCATGCTGTACTGCACACATGACTGAGGGAAGTTGCCAACCTTGCTGTCCTGCAGTGAATCCATAAAAAGTGCACATGCTAGGCTCAAGCCCAGTGCTTGAAAGAAGCAGGTTAATATGAGACAACACCACTTGCTTCCCAGGAGCTGCCATCCTTCCTCCACAGCTCTGAAGACTCCAGAATTTAAACAGCTGGGCCTTTCCTTTTCTTTTTTTGATGCTTTATTATAGCAGCAAGGCAGCAGATTGCTTATATTCCATTTTTCTCGGACTCTTTTTAAAAGTGTGAATGAGCATGTGTGTATGTTGAAGTGATAACATAAGGACAAGCCACATTTTTAGTAAATATTACTTTAAATTACCCTGGAATGTAAAAGTGCACTTGTGCAAAACTAGCTGCCCAAAAAGGAAAGCAGAGCTGTAAACTCTGCTGCAATTGAGCATGTCAGCAGGAGAGTCTCTGTATAAGGGCATGTTTACAGGTCATGTAAGCCTGCACCTGCAATGCCCTAAAACACAGAACATGCATGCACTCCACTGCCACAGACTCCTCTACGCGGGCCCTCACACTGTCGCAGAAAACCAGCTGAGACCCTGTGGTCAGAGGAGACCAGATTCCTGGGTGAATTTAAGCCTTCTCATCTCTATAATGTGAGTAGAGGAGAGCAAGGAGCAGCCTCTCACCTGTGACTGAGTGTCAGCACTGTGAAACTCATTGCTGAAGCCACCTCAAGGTGCATTTAAACCAGTCCCTTCTTTTGACTCACTCCAGCAGTGACAGGCAAACCATGGTCCCAGCTCAGTTCAAACTCCCCTTGGCTGCGGTGCAGTGGACTGTGCAAGCCTTCTTCACCTGGCTCACTTCAAAATCCAGCTGGCAAAGAAGCTGCTCAAAGGGCTCTGCCTTTGAATATACAGCAAGGACAGTCAGACCCAGGAACATCTGTGACAACCACATACACCTGTGCAGTGGCAGCAGTACTGACACGTAGGTAATTGTCAGTAAGGCTTATGCTATGGGTAAAGCCATAAGCAGAAGGAAATGAAAAGTTAAGGTACAAACCAGCTGGTTTTTAGTGATGCCAGAATGTTGTGCAATGCCTGTGCTGCACATAGAGAGAGAGGCAGGACTGAGCTGGGTAACAAGGCTGATGGCAGGTGACACCTTTTGCTCTGGAAAGTCATTTAACTCTCACAGGCTTTGGGCACCCCTTCATTCAAGTCTTTCTTTATTAAATCTGTAAGACAGGAACAGTGTCACTAGACTTAGTCATTACTCTGTTTTACTGAGTTCCTTATTCAGGCTGGAACTGATTTGCCAGTGTAACGCAGATAAGCAAAATAAAAATGTGCACTTTTGGATGTTGTCACTTCTAGGAACATAACTGCACACTGTCCATTTCCCTGGAGAGCTGGAATCTTGCAGTGACACAAGACTTACTGCTGCAGGCCTTTCCTTTGGCAAGTTTCATTTTGGAATTGAAGTTACATTACTGGGAGTGGAGAGGGAGTAATTTTGCAATAAACAGAAAGACACCAGAAATGGTAATGTTTTTGGTCAGATTCTTACACATAAAAGCAAATGGAGACTGTGCAGAGATGCAGTTTGACCCTGTAACCCTACAAGCATTGAGAAAATAATGAGACTTAAGAACAAGGAACATGTGGGTTAGGGTCAATAAATCACTAAACTGGAATCTGAAATGCTAGACTCTTCTGTTCAACATACCACTGCAGCATCCCCAGCCTCCATCAGATGCCCTGCATGCCACACCAGGCTGAATTCGACCATATGTTTGTAGCTAAGCTATGAAATTCATTTGTCAAGTCCTGGGAGTTTTTGGCAAGTTGTCCTGTGCTATATGTGTGGTCTGCTACACTAGAGCAGGCGTGCAGAGCATAGTAACACTATAGGATCCAGGGGCAACACAGCTGATGATTTCCCTTCTCTGACTTTTAGTGCTGTTTAATAATGAATGGAGACGCAGAGGACTTGGGTGGAAGCCGTTTCAGCACAGTTGCAGGCTTAAAGCCTGCTGAAGGCTGCTGGAACAGGCTATAAATACGTATCTGAACTCCACGCCAACTGTGTAAACTAAGAAGCTGCTTGCTTCATTCAGGGACTTCATACCCACCAAAGAGTCGGGAGCCTCTTGGACTAGAGGTAAGTCAGTGGCTGGCAGAAGTCACATTTTCCTTGTGAAAGGGGATGTGGAAGATGCTAGGACAATGCAGGGGCGGATGACGGATAGGAAATGATTTCTCGGGTGTTTTGAAAGGAAACACATAATCCAGAGTTATGGACCCTCATTAATCAGGCAGAGTAGTCCTGAGGTGCCAAATCTCACAAGAACAGCCGTAGGACTTGGAGTCGTTTGTAAGCTCTTCCTAACTGAACCCTTGGCATGACATTTGCCCAAATTCTCCATCTCAATTCAAATATCACCACCTTGGCCTATGAACAGTTGCCTAGTGGCTCTGATTCAAGCTGATTCACAACAAAAGATAAATCTTTCTGCACCTAAAAAAGAAAAAGCTGCTGAGAAATTCTTCAATTCCTCTGCCTTGTGCAATCTCAGGCCAGGAGTTTTTGCAACAAGGTCAGGCTCATTTCTTCATCTCCTGAACGCACGTCCCTCCTCCTTGCTGCGTTGATTGCTATGAGTAGTCCTGCCACCATATTTTTTAATACAGCACAGAATGCAGAAAGGAGGCAGAACTGTCAGAAAGAAGTTTATTTGGAGTTTTTGATATACAGCATGAAGCTGTCACTTTAACAGAGATTAACAGGCTTCATGGCAGGAAAAAGCCAGGATCTCTCTCAGCCTCAGATCACCTCATCTTCAGAAGGACCCTCAGCTCCTGAAGGTCAGCAGATACCATCTAACCTTTTCCATGGTGAAAAGAAGACCCATGAAACTACTGTTACATGGAGAAGTGCTGCAATTTGCCTGCCGGTGACAATGCAAAGCCACCTCTAAGGCTGTGTGCTGACACTCCTGGTTCCCCAGCAATCTTGGTGCCCTTCAGTCCTCGGAGAATCTTTTCAGTTCTTCTAAGATATATAAACTCAAATAGCCCAAACCTTGACAGTCTGCACATCTGGGACTATCACTGAGCCCTCACAAATGTCAAACTATCTTCATTTCACCTGAGGATGGCAGAAGACACAGGCACTCAGCACTCCTCATCCTCCAACCCCAACTGTATATCTGACCTTCAGGCTCCAGAGGACAAATCAAACTCCTCTGTGAAAGCAACATCCTAGAAAAACCAGCCACAGATTCTCTCAGGTAATTTGGAAGATACCCATGTTTCAAATCTGTCCATTAAACCTGACAGAAAATCATAACAATGCCATCCAGGAAGGATTTAACCACAGCACGTAAAACACACTTCCCTGCTTTGGCACAGGGAAAGCAGAAGATGAGATAAAAATAATGTCTTAGTGGTGTATGATACACTCCAGGCTATTCTCTGATAGAGCTACACCTCTGAGCAGAATCCACTTACTTAGAGATGGCTTCTAGTGCTATATTGTAGCGGCTGTTTCCCACCTCCCACTGATGTTATATTTACGCGCTAAGTTTCAAACACCCACTGATCCAGGCTGAGGTCCTGAGGTGCTCTGGGGAGGAACGAGAGCTGCCTCCCTGTACTTGTCCCAGCACAGCAAGGGGACAGGCAGTGTCAGGCTGACCCTCTGTCAGGGATGGCTCAGCATGACCTCTGTGTTTGGACCCAGGTACTCACCTAAGAGCTGCACTCCACGGGTGAGCCCATAGACATCGATCAAGGCCCAGAGGGGCTCTGCCGTCCTCACGCCGCTGAAGAAGAGCATCGCAGCAGAGTCGTTCACCCGGTAGAAAACCCGTCCCTTCTTGTCCACCCAGAAGGCTATGATGTTTCCCTCGTTTGCAAACTCTTCTGGCAGAGCCTTGGCCCAAAACCCACTTTGGGAAACCAAGTCAGGGCACGCATACTTTGGCAGAGTGTCAGGGTTAATCCTCGATGGATCCTTGGAAGTAAAGCCAAGTCGAAGAGCCCCACTCCAGCAACACTGCTTTTTAGTGATCTGCAAAGACAACAGCAGCAATAACAGCGTTGGGCACTTGAACATCAACTTACACACTACAGGCTTTATGCATCAAACACCTGTGGCCAGTGTGCAGACAACCCCACCAGGTTTAGGAAACACTTTACCCACCAAACACTGTTGTAGCTTTTTCAGCAGCGCACAGCAATGCTGCTGCACACTTAGGATACAATGCCCATATTTAAAACCAAATAAATCAAATTAAATCTGTGTGGATAGGTGAAATGTAATTACAGCTGCATGATGATTCATTTCTATTTCTAAGGTAATTCCTTCTGGCCTAAGAAAAATCCTCTCACAAAATGTGCCAAAAATGGCCACAAGACCTTTTATCTCAGCACCTGCAGCAGCAGAGCTCTTCCCACATGGTGCTCAGATGATGAGGTCTCTCATAACCTGAGGGAAAAGCAGACTCCAGAATTACAGTTACCACCACAGGGTTTTCTGGGTTTCCCAGGCAAGTAAAAGACAGTCTTTCCCTTGTTTAACTTGTCATATTGGATGACATATTGAAATCACAGCCTTGCAACAGAGAACTTGTGTGTGGGAAAGCACAATATAGAGTGTTTAACTTCATTAAATACACAATTATGAAGCAACAATGGATGTTCTCTTATGATTTGGGACAACAGACTTATTTCAGCTCTGAATGGTGTTTTGCAAAATACATTGTGCACAACTACACCCCAACCTGTCAGTATGCAATTACTCAGTGTGTCTGGGGTCAGGAACATCTGCTATGGTTTTTGGAATGGTTCATTGTCATACCCATCCTTCTTGCATCTCACAGACAGAAGGACAAAGGATCACAGATACCTCCAGAGTCATCAGCTTCTACTCACAAGAACTGAGCCCTGGCCAGTAGGGAATCTGCAGGCAGCAGGTCCTAAACACATGCAGCACACTGAAAACACTACCCAGTTATAAGGACTCTTTTTTTCATATGGAAGCAGGGAGTCTTCCAGAGTTAGTATGGTCCTCAGATGATGTCCTTGGTGAAGTTTTTCCTCTCATTTTATTGTTTGAGTATGAACTTGCTGGAATTGTTCTTCTCAGCCTGTCAGCATCCAGACTATGAAACGAAAGACCTAAGGATGCTGGATCCAACCTTCATGTGGGGCCAAGACAGTTCCCGCATGCCAGTTGACACGTAATTGCTGTATCTGTTCACACATTGAACCTGCAGCAAACACGAGAGGACTTGAGATAGTCCTCGTCCATCAATGCCTTGGCAGCCTCAAGCAATTCCATTGCTGGCCGCAGGACAAGAGCAGAAACACGGACAGGTACCACCTACCAGATGTCACACAAAACTTGCTGCCTTTCTGTAATTTCATGCTCTGCCAAAGCGCTAATGGCTGGGATGAATGGCAATGACAGAGACTGAACTGTCCAGGACTGCAGGACTTTGTTCTCAAAAGCCTGGCAGCAGCCTCTCGTGTCCCATCTTGGGAGCATAAAATTTTCACCAAGGGATTCTACAAGACATTTTCTTTGGACTTCTGAATTCTCTGCTAATCACATTTGTAAATACTGCATTTTTCTTTTACATATTCCTCTCCAAGGCAAATCGGCAACATGTGCCCTTGGGGTCACAATAATCTCACAACAAAGACATTATTCAAAGCCTAGAGATTTCTGTTTTATAATTAAAGTATCAGAGAAAATAACTCAGAGCTCAGAAAAAAGTTATCAACAGAATTTTTCAGTTAAGGGAGTGCTGCTCTTTATCCCTACTGAGTCCATCCAGGCACCTAAACTGTTTACATGGAACACTTCAGCACTGACCTCAGTCTCATGAACCATGGGAAGCTCCTGCTTGCAGGGTAGACACTGGGATGACACTAAAAAAGACTGAATCAGATTTGCTATTTTATATACCTGGCCAGGGTGGGATGGCACTGTGCATGTCCCTAGTAGAAGTGGGGTTAACAGGGTGTGCACGTGACAAAACAGGGAAACACAATACACACACTCCAAGAAGAAGCCTGGGTTATTTTTTGCAGCAAATTTACTGCAAGCCCTAAAAGCTTTCGGGTCTAAGATAAATATGGCCTCATTGTTATTTGTACAATTCAGTCTCTTGCCAATACTTCACAGCAATCACAGGCAGCGTGAAGTAAATATTCATATGGTAATTGAGGCTACACATGTTCCATGTATTAATCAGCACCTATAAACAGTTCTCAATACAGTCTGACCACAGGCAAACTAATATCCAAATTAAAATCAAGTATAAAGCCTGCCAAGAATTAGACACAGCTGGACAAAGGGTTCACAGTTTTGCTAAAAAAGGCAATGGTTAATGATGGACCAAATTCTCTTTTCAGCAGCCACTGCTAGCAGAAAAGCTTGGGAGGTCCACCGGGTACCAGAAGGGGAGGAAAAGACAGAATCAACATCCAAACTGTTAAATCATTTCAGCTTTCACAGATTCAGCCTCCTGATCTTTACTGCCTTGTGCCATCTTTGAGAATTTCACTTCCTAGCAATGCCCTGAATTACACAGAAGAAACCATACTGGGACATTTGTGTCTAAGGCTGCTTGACAGCCATATTCCCATATTCCCAGAGCTGCAAAATAATCTCAGAATAAAACCTGAGATACAATAACTAATAAACAGAATGAAATCTCCTTACTTCTTTCCTCAGTTTTCCAGAGGGAGTTTAGACTTTATAGCACCTGAATGACTGGGTTCATGTTAGTCTGTGGCTGGTAAGAAGGTCTGAGTTGTTTTCCACAGGCATGAACAATAGCGAGGCAATTACAGGATAGACTTATCATATAAAAGCAAGAATGTTTTCACATTTCATGCCTCCCTAGGGCACAAGTTCTGCTAAAGCCTGTTGATTACTCCCATGAGACCTTCCCATTGGAGTCAGCAGGAGCTCTGCTCACAAATCTCTTGTGCAGATTTGCATGCATATCCTTCACATACGTTATGCAAGCTAAAATCCCCAAATACACAGAGATAAACAAGTGTGAATTTCCAGAGATAGCTACCTTGTTTCAGAATGAGGAAGAAATAACCCAGAACCTTTGCCTAAACCACTAAATCCACTCAAATCTTTGATGCTGTCTTCAAAAGTGAAATGCTGCTTTCATCTCCTCCCAGATTATTTGTCGCAGTTGCTTGTCCAAACTGCTGGCCAACATGGGAAAAAATCTCATTAGGCAATGTGAGAGATTCCTGCTGGCTTCCAGCCTGGATAGAAGCACTAAGAGCTCCATAGGAAGCATAAGAAACCTGTAGTGGGGATTTTCTATCTCTGGGCCTGAGCCTGAAATCACTGAAATCTCCATATATTTCCATTGCTCCTTTGCTGGCTGTGAGGGAAGAGGCAGAGAAGGCTGATATGCTGCTGTAGGACCCAGCACTCTGGGATCTCTAGCAATGGGCAACAGCAAGATCATTCAAACTGGGTATCTATATGCTGACAAACCTTCTGGAAAACTCCTCTGCACAAATGAGGGATTTGCAGTCAGATCATTCACACACGCCATGAACTAAAGTGGCCAAAGAAGATGACCTACTTTGTGCCAATGGAAGGCGTGAAATCAGCTATGAAAAGAAAAACACAGTCCCACAAACTAGAGGGCATAAGGATTGGAAAGTATCTGTGGATGAAGTTTCAAGGGTCCCAAGCTCCTTAAGGTGCTGATAATCTGAAAAGTGTTTCCGTTCCTAAGGAGATAAAGGAGTTTCTTCATTAGAAAGCAGCTCCTGGTGTACATGAAGGCATGTTGTCTTAGAGGAGCTGGATTTCCCTTGCAGCACCAGGGGTATGAACTCCATCCCCCAGGCTACCATAGACACAAAGGAAGTGAAATCAGCTTGTGCCAGTGAGAAAAATGTGATCCCTGCAATGTTCTCTCCTCTGACCTTAATGCTATCAGGTGACTGATTCAACAAAGCAGTCAGCAGACCGCCAGAAAGGTCCTTTTCTTAGACAGCAACTGTGACTGCACTGACTTCTCCTTTCATCCTTTCCTCCAAACTCTTTTGTTTTTCCTGCTAAGCACGTGAGCAAGAACCTTTGCTTCCAAGTCCTTTTTGACCTCTTATCTCCTGGCTTTCTCACCTCTGTGAGACCAGCCCTCATTGCTGCCTTGCTTACAGGAACAAAAGTTCTTGTTGTGGAATGGAACACCTTCACTAACTCCTCATCCTCCCTCAGCCTGCCCAGCAAAGCTCCTTTGCAGGATGGGAGCAAAGCCTAGAGAACACATTTTCTAGAGAGATACTGAGGCTGCTGACTTTCAGACTAATCAATACATCCCTTTTTTCCTGCTGTTTTCCAAGCGATCTCAACTTAATCTGTCATACTTGTCTAACATCAGTATAAGTATTTTTGGAACGTGGATTTCCCTTTTGTTCTCAGTTTCCACAGCAGTCTGTACCTATGGCTCCAAGAACCACAATGATGAAAGCAGAAGTACCAACAAAGATTGCAGATCTTTAAGGCCAAGATCTGACTACTGTGCTTTTTAAGGAAGGGCTAAAGATCTGCTGGCAAGCACCAAAGCCTGGAACACACCCCAGCATTCATTCCCAGCAGCTCCCATGGCAAAAAGGGGAGGTATAATTTACTCACCTTAAGCCTGACTTGTTCATAAATAACAATGGGCCTGTTGCTGAAGGTAATGGCATTGCAGAAGCTAGCCTGGCGCTTCACCGCCTTCTGTGTTGTGTCCATGATGATCTGGGATCCCTTCGTGTGAGGATGGAAAAGCAGAGGGCTGATGGACAGAGTTCCACATTGTGGGATAGGGAGACAGTGCTTCTGCTTGTGGTGGCATCGGTGGGAGGAAGTTGAGAACGACCCACCAATGGAATCTGAAAGCAGAATGGGGAAAAAAGGGTTTCAAATCTGCTGTGAGTAATACGGAAACTTTCAATTCAAAAAAAAACCAAAAAAAAGGCAGAGGTACTTCAGATAGAAAGTCTAGATAAAACAAAAAAACTTAGCCAAATCCTTAAACTGTAAACCTCTGAGGGATTTTAGAGCATCTTCAGCAATAAAAGACTGCAAGGATACTGAAAACTCCTGCCTGGACAATCTGACAGTACAGAGCATGACATTGAGACTGCACCTCAGCACTGAAATCACAGGCCATCTTGAGGCCACAGATCAGGAGAAAACACAAGAATTGGTTCTAAAACTGGAGCAAAGCACTTGTGAAGTTGCTGTAACAAAGCTGTCACACCTGGGGAACAATATTCCGCTTCCAGAGCACTCCTACACAATTTGACCATTTCTCTCACACCTCCTTTGCAACAGCAACTCCACTGATCTTTGCCTCCATGTGACTCTGGGTGCCCTGTCCACCCATGCCATGTGCCAGTTCACACACACAATGCTGATTTATGCTCAAGCACCACTCAGCAGTAACTCACCTGGATCTCTCCACCAACTCCCATCCATTCTCCTCTCTCCTTCACTGATAAGAACCTCAGCTGAGATCCCACACATCATGAAGGCATTGATCAGCACACTACAATTACAGTGAGGAAAGGTAAGAGGGAGAAAGGCTGTGAAGGACAGAGGAGATTACGTCTTTCTCCACTCAGGACTCTGCAGAAAGACTTGACGCAGGATCAGCACAGCCATGACAGCAGCTTTGCTCCTGAATGAATGGACAGGCACATTTCTTTTCAACAGGGAGCCTGCAGCAGTTCCAGCTCAAAACAACCACTCTACTGAGCACAAGTCATCTGCTTCCTTTTCCTTGTGTGCACATACATACTACATCATGCACATATGTTTGGGAGGAAATACTCCTAGATTTGGAAACAGAGCATCAACAGAATACAGGACTATTCTGTGACAGACTCAAGGACACTACAAAAGCAAATATGACCTTAAAAATGTGCCAGTTTGTGCTGCAGAGATGCATGACTAAATAGTACTCTTCAAACACAAACTATAGAAACTAATTATCTATATTCTTCACGCAAATTAATTGCTAACTGCTATGTCTTTCTATAGCTACTACGAAATGCTTACACCTCTAATGTAACTCTTGGTTTTGCAATAAAAAGCCCAGACACTCTTCCTTCCAGCCTTTTGGGTAGTCTTAGCTTGTAGCTACACAAAGCTGTAACAGCACATCATCAGGGTGAGTGTGATTAACTATGAGCAGAACTCAAAATGCTGGCTTCTGATGAGAACATTATAATTCAACTTCAGCATCTGTCACTC
Source organism: Aleadryas rufinucha (assembly GCA_013397815.1). Lineage (NCBI taxonomy): Eukaryota > Metazoa > Chordata > Aves > Passeriformes > Aleadryas > Aleadryas rufinucha. Next base: position 147,441 of record VZTH01017112.1, on the reverse strand, counting down.
TGGCCTTCTCTCCTCATCTCCTTGCTGGGTTTTTTTCCTCCCATTTTCAGCAACAGTGCTGTTCCTTCAGAACAGAGCAGGGAGGTAATACAGCAGGGCTGTTACCTTTAAACACTTTCATTAATGCTTTATGGGAGAGATGAACCAACTGGGAGATTTTTGATGGTAAAAGTGATGTGGAATATGTCAACTTCCTTCTCCTGTTTCTCACACATGGAGGAGGAGAAATAAGGTGTAGAGTACTGAGAAAAAGTAGAGGTTAACCTGAGCAGACAGGTCACAGAGGGAAACCTTTGGGAGGAACAGACTGCACAAAAGGGGAGCTTGACAGGGGAAGGTCAGGATGCAAAAGCTCACATGAGCCTGACCTTTTCCCTTTGGAAAGGTCACTGCTGATCTGGGGTGGTGCACCCTGGCTTTCCCCACAGACCAGATTGTGTGGTCAGAAGACAATACAAGCTACAGCAGGCCAACAGACAGAATCTTGTCAGGGTACTGCCTAAAACCAGTTTAATTAGAGACTGCCTCATGCCTCAAAGAACAGAAGGCTGAATCCCTTCCAGTATCACTAGATTTTTGCAAACTAAGTGTGTTCTGTACTATCACCCCTTTGAAACTGCTATCTTGTGACAAAAGTCACAAGAGCAAGATCATGCCTGTCTGAAAACAGCCTCTGTGCTGAAGGGCTGCAAACCCAGAGGTGCACCATGGAACCCTGTACAGCTTTCCAGCTTTCATGTTGGGGGTCACAAAGAGCAGCAGCTGCTCACTCCTTAGGTTTAGCTTCATTTCTCCATTCATTTCTGGTTAGAGATAATGTTTGAATTATTTCACCCAGAACTGGGTTTGAACCCTGAACACAACCTCCCCATAATACCATAAGCCCTGCCAAGAGGGTAGCAAAAGTGGTAAAGTACCACTTGTTCCCCTGAGCCACAAGGCCATGGACTGGATCTTGTGAAACCTTTACATGAGCCAAGGTGAAGGAGGTGCTAACATGAACCACACCATTACACAGCTGAACCACTCTGCCTTCAGCATCCCACTCCTAAGTGTATCCTTTTTGGAGCCCTTTGGTAAAGCAGAGTATTTCCCCAAAGGTGGCACACTCCTCCTTCCCTCTGCATTAGATGTTCCTGATCTCCTGGATCTCAAGGCCTGAACAACAACCTGGATACAACACACTACACACAAGGCAACACTGGGAGTTCTCAGCTCAGAAAAATGCAGCTCAAAGCCTGTTAGGGGTTTTCATGCTCTGCAAACATAAGGCATAATCTTAAAGGCTTGGATTTCTTAAATGCTGCAAGAAATGTCTGGATTTATTTTTTAAAAAATACATTTTTGCCAGTTGAAAATATCTCGATAGGCACTTGTGAGAATACTGTAAAAAACCATTTCAGATTAAAAACTGACTGTAAGGCATTTAAGATAAATTTCTTACAGCATGTGAAATAAGTATCATTCAGAATTGAAAGAAACAGAAAAGAAGACTTTAAAACATAGCCCAAAGACTGGCATGCAGTAGCAAATGGAAATGACATATCCTTGTCTGTCTGGAGAGAAGGAGAGGTCTGGGGTGGGGACAGAGGTACCTGTGCTGCAGGCAAGTGACAGTGAAATGAGTGTGCAGGGCAAACACCACACTATGAACGGAGAAGAGTGTTTCAGAATTATTACATTATCAAAAGAGGCTGACAGACAGTGCTTTATCTGGCAGGTGGCCTTACTGGATAAGCACTTAAAGGGAAGGATTTTGAGAAGGAAGAAAAGGAAACCGTGTGTGGGTGTGGGGACAGGGACACCCGCACAGTGCAGCAGAAAAGGCCTGCCCCTGAAGGAGTATCCACACAGCCTTCCCAAAGCTGGGTAGTTAGTAGCAGCACTAGGGGGAAAAAAATCAACTGAGATGAATGCTTTTAATTCCTACCATTTCTTGAGCTGGACCCAAACTTTTGAAAATTATCAGTGAAATACAGCATTACTAGTTACACTGATCCTTTGTTAATAAAAAGCTCAGAAGGAGAAAACATAATGAAATTTTTGTGCTAGGTTTTGCAAAAGGATTCTTAAAAGCACACTTTGAGATACAGTTTACTAAAAATAAACATTAGCTTAACACCAGTGGAAACTTGAAAGGGGTTGCAAACCTTGTTTTCTCACATGCAGCCTGACCCAGGGCATGTGCACAGAAGAAAGAGAACCATAAATTCATGCAAATCTTCACTGCCTTTAAAATATGCTTGCTGTTCTTGAGGGAGTAAGTAATAATGTATCTCCAGTCTTTATCCAACTCTCCGGGGGCCTGTATGATGACAATGACCCTGTCAGATTGTTGTCACCACAGTCAACTGGTGACTCATCTTTGCATGGCAAGATGACCAAGAAGCCAAAGCAAAGCTTTGCTCCTCCACAGGAACAGACTATAGCTTGGCAAGTGTCGGGGCATTCAGTGATAGAAATGCAAAGGGTTAATTCTAGAGTGATAAATCCAAATTAAGGAGCATCTTGGGTTAAACTTTAGTGAATTAGGGAAATCTCTACAAGGTGGATCTCAGCCAGCTGCTCAGATCTAGCACTCCCATCCAAGACTCCTAAAGAAGTCAAAGCCAAAACATAACTTATTTTCATCTGTGCTATTTTAGCAGTGACAAGATGTATCAAGCAAGTAGGTTCGCACACAGTGTAAGATTTTCCATTTAAATTGCAAACTGCAAGACAAGAGGCAGGTGCAGAGAAAACCACATGCATATGAAAGGAGATAATACCAGTCTTTTTTTTGTTTTTTAAATTAACCTGAAATGCAAAATTATCTAAGTTGTCTTTACAACAAGAGATAGGAAAGACAACAAGGGTGGTTTTACAGCATCTGTGAGAAGCCTCCCTCCACCCAGTATAAAACTTGGGCAACAGAAGCTGGAGTTTGCAGGATGATCTGCAATGGATCCACCTTTCAAACCTGACTGACAAGTGGTGGGAAGGGAGTGGTTAATTTGTGAGGAGCCCTCAAAGTGAAGAAGCCAATTTTTCATTTCATAAAGAAAAATTAAATTAGTGAAAGAGATGCAAAAAGTGACAGTAAGGACAAAGGGCAGGAAAATAGGTGCAACAGGTGAAATTTGTAATAAATACAAGCGTGGCAAGACTTCTTTTATCAATGGCAAAAGAGATGACTTCAAAGCTTTCAGAACAGAAAGGAAAGGGGAAAGGCTGTGTCCTGAAGATGGGATAGATGCAAGTGGGATCTACAAGACTCATGATACCGGTGTATTTGAGGGCATTTAGGAGGATGGGCTGAGAGAGAGACTGGCACTTGCTGAGTCTCTCTGCTCAGCTGGGATGTACATGAGGAACAGATACATGTCCTGTCCAACATACGGAGACAACAACCTCTGCAGGAGTGCCAGGCAGTGACCTGGGAGTGGGGCTTTTTTAGCAACACAGCTGAACACCTCAACTTAGGAGTCCCAGGTTACAACCTGGATGTGAGGCTTTACAAAAGCTTGCTTGGAGACAATGCTGAGGCTGAGTATCAGTAAGAGTCAGGAGTATGGCAACTCTTACAAAGCTTGAAAAAAGTAGATAAAAGAGCTGAGGAGTGACAGGAGAATAAGAGCTCTGCTTCAGTTATAATAAGCCTGAATTGTTTGCAATACTTTATTTTTTAAAAAGGCAAAATACTCAGAGAAAAAGTTTAGGCTGGTCAAAGTAGATTTAAGTACTACAGATGAGAAGTGAATCTGTTAATTTACTATAGGTAGGATAAGGCTGAACTAATGTTTGTTGTTGAAATTACACAGAGAGATGAGAAGATGCCTCTGTGCAGAGCCTAGAGAAGTCTCTGCCAGATGAGGAAAGGAAGGTGAGGAAGACCCTCAAAATGCAGCAGAGGCAGAAGGAGAGGACAGCAGGGCAGGACTGAGCTGGGGAGGCAAACTCCCACACATACCATCTCCAGGAGAAACAATCCAGCTGATGGCTCTGCAAGCACTTAAAAAATACCAAGGCTGATCAGGCCCTTTTTTTTGTTGAAGAATAGATGATACCAGGAAGAAAGGTGTGAATATAGTTCTATATGCACATAAGGCTGTTGAGAAGAAATCTCTTTCCCTTTTAAATTAACTTTTAAATTTCCTATCTTTGGTTACAATGCTGTGTAATCATTAAGCATCTCCTGGTCACTAATTAGGCATTGTTTACTCAATGTCTGTCAGTCATTCCCAAAAATTCAGCTACTCTTGTGACACACCACACAGATCCCGGTACCACTCCACTTCCCGCGGGTGCAGCCCACCCTTTCCAGGTCCCTCCTTGCCCTCTTCCCAGGCAAATCCCCCCAAGCCCCTGCAGACCATAAGCCCACTAAGCCCATAAGAACAGCAGAGCATAAGTAAGTAGCCATATGCTCCCGTCTGCCAGGTAAGGAGAGAGGGGGTGAACAGTGCCCTGGAAGATGCTGGGCAGGAGGAATTGCCTCGGGATCTGCGCCCCCAGGCTCCAGACAGATCCATGGAAAGGACACTGACATCCCTGCATCAGCAGCAGCCACTCCTCCCTACAGTAGCTTCCAGCAGCTGCTCTGATCCACAGCAGGAACAATTTGCATGTGCCATATAATTATGTTTTTGACAGCAGGGAAGCACTTCTGACCTTATTCTCTTTGCATCTTGGTGATACTGCATCTTTATTGTTCTTACTATGGCTTACTTAGGCTAACTTATTATTGTAGGTTGATGTTGTGAGTAGGAAATGAGAAGATCAAAGTAAAAAATGGTGCTCTGGAAGCATCTAAGATTTCTTTCTTGATTTAGAACATTTTTGCTCTGCTGTGATCAGGTCAGCTCTGTCAGCAGTCTAATGAGAAATGTAGTAATATATTTATGTCTTTTAACAAAAGAAAGCAAGTTAAGTCTAGTTTGGTTTATGGTTTAGGGATGCTTCAAAAATTCTGCTTATTCCTCTCTTGCAAATGTGCAGTTTGGTAATCTTCTCCTTTTCTAATATCTAATGCTTCAGGAGGAAGAGAAACAGCTTGCCCAGGGTGATGGCTGATCTGTCTGTGCTGCAGATGGTGGGACATGAGGAAGAAAAAAACCCAGAACTTTCCATGCTCTGTCCTGTTGATAATCCTTATCTTCTCAAAGATAAGATAATACACTGTTGGCCATAAGATTAAAGTTATGTTTGCTTTTCTGACTCACTGCATTATCAAACCCGCTTCTTGCCATAGATCCTTTTCCAGAAACGGTCCAGTTGGGATAAGCCATTGAACTCTCCCACCTACTGTAACTCCAGGTACTCATTTTCTTTGTATAGATCAGAACTATGCACAGAGCATGTTACACTTTCGTTAACATTACACAATTCCTCCTAATTTATAGTCATGTAAACTAAGCACAAGTAGTCATTGCAGACATACAGCTTAGAGTTGTGCTGCTGAGATTAGGGGCAGCCCTTCATCCCTCTCTGCACAGGTCCCAGGGTACAGTACAGATACAAACCTTGCACTCACTTTGAACCAAAGCCTCACAGTCACAACTCGGGTGTTCCCACCGTGGTGCTGCCTCCACTGCTGCTTTGCCCCTTCTCCTCCTGCAACACCGGGCACAGCCGTGATGAACAGCAAAGCTGCTGCCCCAGAGGCAGCCCTATCTCACTGCACAGCCACAGCCAGCAGAGCAGCCACTCTCAGAGAGTTCATGACAGTTCATACTGAAAAAAAAAAAGTAGCGACATAAAAGCAGAGCCCAATTGCAAATATTTTACGGCCGCGTAGTATTTCCATGCACTACAAATCAATGTAAAAGATGTTTTCTTCAAGGGGCCTCATATAGGCTGTGTTTTTAAAATGCATTCCCTCTGCTAAATATAAATCAGTAAGAGTTTTTGTTCTTCCAAAAGATTAGCTAGCCTCAGTATTTTGGGATCTAATTCTGGAATACTTGTTGAGGTGCCAGCATTCTCTTCCAATTTAAATACAGTTTAATGGAAAGTCTATCCTGGGCACATTTTCCATCTGCAGTGTAATAGCTTGAAAGTCTGAATATTGAGAGTTCATCAGAAACAGAGGTAACCTATCAAGGTTAAACTTCATTTATTTGTCAGGATGAGAAAGAAAGTGGGAGCAATGGAGAGCAGGAGAAAGCAGATGTAAGAGCAGTAGAGACATGCAAATGGATCTGTAGAACCAAAATCCAAGAGACGGTAGAAAATGGTGCAGCCTATTGACAAAGCCATGCAAAGAAAATGCAAACTAGAGAAGTTGTGGTTCTGAACTCAAGCACTTGAATTTGCTTTCAGTTCTATCTGTGTAAAATTAAAGACGCACCCCTAGACTCAAGATGCTGAATTAGGCCCACATCAGGCTACTCCCACTGCATATTTACAATATAATAGGATGTTTTTCTTTGCACTCTATCACCAGTGGAAAGAGACAGAGTATTTTGTGGAGCATATCTGAATTATGCTTCTTATCTGGATGATCAGCTGGAGGATGCTCCCATATCCTGAGTGTCTTGTTTAGCACAGCTCCCTAATCAGAGACCACCTCTAATCAAGAAAGACATGCACTGGGATGAATGGTAGAGCAGTGGAACAGTGTCTCCTCTTACCCAGCTGGAGAGTGTAGATTGTGTTCAGAACCACATATCATGAAGTTTTATGCTGTAATGCCATTTCTAAAGACTCTCAGAAGGCAGTTTTTCTTCTATCATACATGACAATTACTCTTGGAGTGTGCCTTCTTTTTAATATAAAACATCCATTTAGAGTCATTTCAAGATACTGTAAAGCTGGGTCATTTTGTGTGTAGTCTTGTTTAAAAGGCTCAAGCCATGTTTGTTTCACACCCCTCCTCTTGAAAGTCCCCTGCTGTTTTTCCTTCCAGGGTCTCTTGAGAGCATGACTGCCAGGAGCATCTCCTTACCCCATCTATATTTATATTTGTGAGGTGCAGTGATCTTTTGTCAAAATTCTCTGGTGTTGATGTGCTGATGTTCCCAAACCCAGGTCACTGCTCTTTCCTTCCTGTAGACTGGTGGCTGTGGAAATACTGTCACTCAGTATGTATTTTCTATGTCTTTTTTTTGTCTATTTTAATTTCTTTCTGATCAACTGAAAACTCCCTTCTTCAGCACCAGAAAATTGCCCTGCTTGCTTTGCTGTTAGTCGGAACAATCTCCAAACTATTTCCATCTGCATCAGTTACACAAGTATCAAAGATTTCCATTCAATATAAAGTCCAAAAGCAGTCCTAAAGGGAAGTTCTTTAAATATATATCTACTCAGGGTCACCTGGCTGCTGTTTATGCTAGGGGGTTTTGTAGGGTTTATGTTCTTGTGAAATGGAATATGAAAGTACTTACAAAGGAAAAATGACCTGAAACTCTACTCTTGCTCCACACTGACTAGACCCAAAAGACATCGATTCCACTGGCTTTATTTCCTGTTTGGCAGCAAATAAATCCTTAAAGTAAGGGGTTATTTGAGCTAGCAACTTATCAGGCAGGTCAAAATTTACTATTACTTTTACTATTTGGCCACATTTAACATCCTCTTAAATGTTTCAGGATTATAGAAGCCACAATATTTTTTTTTCATTCCTCCTTTCCACTCTCTCTTCCTCTGTCCATTTCTCCTTGAGGAAAACTCACAGAACACCCAACCTTCCTCTCTGCTTTCCTTCCCATCCCTTCCTCCTTCTTCCTCCTCCTCTTCTTCCTCCCTTGTCACAAGTACTAAAGTTTCTCAGCCACTTTTCTCTTTCAAGTCTTCCCCTTCCTTCACTGGCCTGACTTTATCCAACACATTTCTCTCTCACTTAGGTTTGCTCCTTTTTTTTTTTTTTTTCAATCTCTTGCACTGTCCTGGTTTGTTCTCCTCATGTTTCATACCTTCTCATTTAAAAAAACCCCAAACAACTCCCCATCTGTTGAAGCACAACAGGCCCTTGTGATTAACCAAGGCTCTCCAATCTCACGAAGTTATAAAGAGATGGATTTATTTTAGTAGACCACTAGTTAATATGTGATGTATTCCTGCAAGGTAACTTGCACTGGGTACTAAAGGAGGCAAGAGTTTGTCATCAAAATGGCTTTTTTTTAGGTGCATTGCTGGGATGAAAGCACAGAGCTCCATGCCTGACTCCCACCATCAGCCTCTTAAACTCCCAGTGCACCTGGCAGAGCCAGCACAAGGGCCCAGATGTAAAGCTCCCAGTCCAGGGCAGGGCACCAGCCAGGCTCCCCAGCAACTTCAATGCACAAATAGAAATTATAAACAAGAACTTTTGCCCAACCAAGGAGGACTCCAGTAGCATTAGAAGTGTTAACCACTACACCATTAAAACATTATTTTTTTCCAGGCAAATAATATAAGTACTGCTGAGGCAAAACGAGGAGAAAGGGCAACATTTCTCCCTTTACACAAGAATTTGGCCCTCTATGCACACATTCCTTCATTAATCTGTACTTTCTGTACCACAGTCACAAGTGGAATCTAAATTACTGACTTTCCCACTCTCATCTGGCTCTGCAGCACATCGCCTGCACCAGTTTCAACACCCTTTACCCGTAAATAACTCTGGTTTTTTAGCAGACCAGAACTTGAACTTGGACCATTGAATTAAAACATGAAACTTCACCAGCCATTCAGACCATAAAGTTACAGTTTATTTTAACAAAAATAAACAGTATTGCTGGTGCTTATTCAAAGAAGGAGTGTGAATACTATTCCACCATCCTTCCTAGCAATCCCCACGCCAGACCCATGAAGTTACCACTTAACGTTTTGCTACAAACAGCTGCTGGAGCAGTCCACACAGGAACTTGCTTTCCTTAGCATTTGCTGCCATAGGTCAGCCAGTAGAAGACCAAGGGTGTTGAATCCTTATTGCCTGAGGACAAGAGCACGTAGAACTGTTTTATTTCTTTAAAAGTCATCCTACCTGCTAGCCACCCCGCCATGCTGAACCTCACAAAGACAGAAAGAAGAGATGGGTCCTGCCCAGAACTATTTACAGGCTGCATATAAGAAGAGAAATAGGAATAAGAGGAACATAACTTTGTAAGCAAGCATATGTTTCATGTGAATTTCTGTTATTTTAATGAATCTGTCAGGACCTATGCTGTTCCATACCCACAGCCAGTGCAATTCCTTGCCCCAGAGGACAGCAGGAGGTGACTCCACACCTCTTCTGTCACCACAACAGCACATGGAAGAGTTCTAGTCCTCTCTGATTTGCATAGGCAAAAATACACTTCAAACTAGAAGCTCCAAGCCCTTTCATTATAAGCCCTCACAGAAGCCCCCCAAACCTTCCTGATTCTTTTCTAATGACTCGGGTAACAGAGTCCACCCCTCAAGCTGTTTTGTAGAGGCAGTACCCTAGTGTTTCCTGTGAGAACACACCAAGGAAGCTTCGCCACTCCAGCTTTGAAATTGTATTTAACATCAGTGTGTACAAAAAGGAGAAAACTTCCCAATGATTCAGTTTTCATCAGTCTTATACTGCTGCAGCTTTACTTGCATGACCTTTCCTGACACAGATGACCAGTTACCAACTACTGAAGTTGGGTAATATGTAGCAGGTGACACAGGAGGAACATCACGAAGATGAAAAGTTGACTGCATTTCTAAATAGCTGAAGGAAGAGAGATGGGCTAGAAAAGCAAGCCAGCTTGGAACGGGAACAACACGCTGTTTTACAATTCATGCAGAGGGGCATTTCTGCATATTGATTTATTGATAAGAGTGAAAAGAGGAAGAAATTCGATGTCACACAAGTCAGAGCATTGTTCCTGATGAAGCCACATTCATAGTGTGACTGCCTTGAAGATCCTGTGTGAACTGGAAACAAGCCTAAAGGGCTCAGGGGACTTTATTCTCTTGGTGGAAAGACACATACACTATTTCAGAAAAGCAAGGAGCAATTAAGTGTGGAGACCAACTCATTCATCCATTTTCCTTACTTTTTTTAGCTAAAAAAAAAGTGTAACATCCTTTAGTCAATGTTCAGATAGGGGGCATTTCTTCTGGTAAGAAAGATCACTGGAGCTTTAATTTTTTTTAGGGGTTTGGGGTTTTTCTTGTTTTTTTTTTTTTGAGTACATAAATGCTCCCATTTTTCTAAGCCACAGCACTAAATTGTAATGTAATAAGGACCACGCTGCATCCCTGACAGATGCTCCTTCCTGACAGCACAGAGAGATGCAGCTGTTGAACTGGAGTCTGCAAATCCAGACCTCTGGGCCATGAAGCATTTCCCTGATTAGTTTTCTACACCCAAAAGCAGATCTCAATTCAGAATCTGAACCTACTGCTGTAAAGAGAATACACAGAGGAAAAACACAAAATATTTGTTATCAAACTGAAGTTGCACAAATCCCAAGCCACTATCAATCTGTATTTTTTTTCCCAGAGTGTACACTTCAAAATCTCTGGTACACTGAAGTTATTTAAGGTAATTTGCCCATATTTACACTTTATTACAGCTGCTCACACATATTACACACCCCACTCTGCACTAACTGAGCCAGCAGTACCAGCCACGTGTGTATCACAAAATTGCTGCTTCTGCCACACCACTAAAGATAAAACTGATAAAGTCTGTCCACAAGGGTTAAAGCATGGATTTTCCAAAGCACAGGATTAAGAGAAGATGGAAAGTGTGTATTGTCATGTATCTATAGCCAATAAACCTCAAAATATTCCAGTTATCAAATGCTAAAGAGCTTCTGAACCTCCAAGCAACTGCTTGTACCCTGGTCAGTCTGAAGCTGCAATCAGCTTGGGATGAGGCATGACCTGGAGTCCCCAGGGAACAGCTTTGCTGTATGAGGGTTCAGAGCAGAAAGGTCTCTGTGGGATAACTCACAAATGGGTAAAGAGAGGTCAGGTAGCCATTTTACAGATAGCAGGATAGAAACATCTCCCAGCACAGGGGCTAAGGTTACAGCACCTCTGGTGAAGAGCACGGTGAGAGCTGCAGTCAGCTCTCGCAAACACAGCGAATGACTTTAGCACTCTTTCAAATCTATCTGTAGTACATTTGTAGGATATTTCTCTGAATTTTATCCTTTCTACCATGGGTACAGATAGCCTGAATATTTTATCCTTTGTTTGATAAATGCCATTGCACACCTGTGTAGGAAGGATGCAGGGAACTGCAATCACTGCACCTCCATTTTCAGGAATTAATTTCTAACATGGTGCAATATCCTTTGTAGCATCCCAAAGACAGCACTGCCCACTTTCCTACCTACGTCTGACTGCTAGAAGCCATGCACAGAATAGCACAGGCCAAAGAGAGTAAGATCATTTTATAGTCAGTAACCATCCAAAATCCAAGTGTTGCGATACAGAGACACAATATCAAGATATTGAATCACCCACCCTTGTTCAAACAATAGTGACTTTGGCCAGTCAGAAAGGAGACAGGTTTGCCCAGGAACCTTGTCACAGCCATGCTGCTTGATCAAGGTCTCTTTGGCCAATTTTGCAAAGCCTCTGATGTGCAGAGAGATTAAGAGAAGAAGAACAGCAATTGCTACCATGCTGTAGCTCTAGTTCCATGTGAGATCCGTATGGGACCAGCACCCATCAGGACTCCTAATCTTGCATTCCTTCCAAGCACATCGCTTCACTCAGAATCATAAAACAAGAAGGCAACATGAATGATAGTCTCTTACCCTTCAGAGATGAAAAAACAGAGGGTGGCATTGAACTGGTTTAAAATAATGAGAAAATAAATTGAGCAATTCTTCTTTTGCAAGTTGCAAGAAATTCATATCATCAGTGATATGAATTCCTTTGTAAAAAGAATTAGATTCTTAAAGCTCTGTTTTATATTTAATAATCTGATTCTATTTGGTGTGCAAAGACAGAAGCCATTTTGATCTGGGATACATCAGTACATTATAGGTACCCATATATTTCCATCTTCCAGAGAGACTTTTTGTTTTAACTTTTTCTTTTTTATCTCAGTCTCTTTGTAAGCTGCCATTCTTTTAACCTCTGAAAAAGACCAATTCTTAACAACCCTTATGTCTTCAGCCAGTCTTCAAACAGCCCTAGAGAAAAGTAAGGTTTTATTTAAAGTACTTTTAGTTGAGTCAGTGAATATTAGAGATAGGCAGATCAGAGATGAAGCTGTGGCTTTCAAAACTCTCACCCAAAAGCCTTTCCTTCACTCTCCTCCTCCCAAAAGCTATTAAGAAAAGGAGTGGAAAAGAAAATTTCTATCTGTCCTTCTTCTGACCAAAAGCCTGGTCTGATGAACAGAAAATAAAATCCAGGATTTATTTCATTCCAAAACAGTATCCCAAACACTCTTGCCACCAAGTTCCCATTTGTCCAGTTTCTAACATTTACGGTTTCCAACCAAGAAAAGGATAAAATCATGGAAAAATTTTCCTTAAGCAAAAGATGTTTACCAGAAATCTTCTTTGCTTTACAGCAGGAACCAACCCAGAGCAGGGATGGTCGCATTTACGCCAGAGCTCTGACAAATGCCTGTTGAGCTGCAGCACTTAAACCACTTGCATTTTAAACAGCAGTTTGTCAAGTGATACTAATTATTTGGGAGGTCTCTGCTCCTAGAAACGTAAACATTTCTTTTCATACCAATCACATTTTCTTTTCCATGTGGTGCTTCCAGCAGAGACTGAAATTAAAATGGCTTCTTTGTGTGCCACAATGTGGTTTATGGCTCAAATCCCCCTCTACTCTTGCAAACGGGATAACATTGCCCTGGGGCGCTGCATAGCACCTTCCCATCCCTGCTCTGCAAGCAGAAACCTCCTCTCCACAGGTGGAGAGCTCTCCCAGGATCAAACCCATCCACTTTTCTCAAGGCTGTGCAGCTTCCCTCTGGCTGATAACACAGATCTGGGACTTGCAGTAGCCTGAGGATCACTTGAACTTCATAAAGAAAGCCAAGGGCTCAATTGCTAGGGAGCACTGCAGGGAACTGACGAACAGGCTCCTGCAGGAGTCCGAGTCAAAAAACCCACAACCAATTCCCAGACTTGCCAAGGCGCAACTCAAACACAGGCACATGTTTCCTTCAAACTCCCTCCTGGTTCAACAGGCACTGCCTGGGCTCTACTTAAGCCAGGCCACAAGACTCAGAGTTTCTTGAAAAACACAATTTCAGTCCTGCCCCGGTATCTCACAGCAGGTCCTGCTTTTACTGACAAGTCTATCGGCCAAAAACTTCCAGTGTTGTATCCACACGGCGCCACGTGGCTGCACAGCAGGGCCTATCACAGAGAAAATCTGGCAGTGTCAGCCAGAAAAAGTTTCATGAAATTGCAGCAAGTAACCCAAAGACTTTACCAGAAGTGAGACTAAACCAGCATTTTCACAGTCATACTGAGCCATCTGCAAGTCACTTGTGGGAACCTTCTTGTTAGGGTAGTCAAAGATGGGATCAGCCTCTGCTATTCAGGCAAACTTCAGAGAGATGTCACATCCATCCTCCTCGGGACAAGTGTTGGGTCTTTTTCTGTTTTCCAGACTTCATCAAAGCCTGCTGTGAGCAAGTTGCTGAGCCCTGGGAGCTGACCCAGCACGTCTGGGAAGGTCACCTGGCATGGACCTGCATCACACAGCCGCTGTGCAGCACCACCCTGTGAGGTACAACGTGATGGGGCAAAGTCAGACCATGGGTACAAGTGTTACTGGACCCCTCCACGTTCCCTCTCTGTATTAGGATGTGTTTATTGGTATAGGCAGAAAAGGATGTAAACTGAACCACAAAAAGGAGCTGGTTTTCATAGCAAGGGGCCTTGGTTTAACACAAAGGTTTCTCATGAAAAAAATTATTTTAACTTGATGGAGAGGGCAAGAACTTCAGATTTCTGCTGATGCTGGCTGTTAGGGGGGAGGCAATCAGGAGCACACCGTATCATGTTCATGAATGTATACAGCCTTTATTATATGAGCATTTTACTATTTCCCTTCTTTAAAACAAAAGTGCTATCAACGTTTCTAATGAGGAAAATATGCAACCAATCAATTATCATGTCTCACTTTGAGCCCATCCCTTTTCAGTTATCAGGCCTATGGTAAACCTCACGTAAACCAAAGGACTCCCCAGCACCTGCAATCAACTGCAGACATCTTGAATGTTATTTTAATGCCAACAAATTACAATGTCCCTTCAAGAGGCAATCAAGGACAGAGTCAAGGAACAGAAATACTGGTGAGAATAACTCAACAAGAGCTACAGAGAAGGTGGCTCTGACTCATTTTGGACTCAGAGAAAAATATTTTCAAAGTAAAACATTGACTTAGAGGGGAATAGAAAAGAAGAAGAATGAAAGGACAACAACGGTCATAGGGATGCACCCAGAGCAAAGCCCGGGGACCCGCAGGGCTGAAGCACGTGCACCAACCACGGGCACACGCCCTGCAAGGCTTGTGGCTCACAGCCATACTCATATAGCTCAGTACCCTGCTGTGTCATCATTGATCCCTGACAACTCCTGAGAGCAAACATTAATTCCACCCTTCGGTTTGCTTTCACTTTCCAGGAAACTCTCTTTCCTTTAGGGTTAATAATTTTTTAGACTGTTCTTGATGCCACCCTCTGCACATATAGATGTCATTAATGTAAAATTCTTTATTGAAACTAAAGCAGCCATATCAGTTTTGAGATTATATGTATAGAGACAACCTCTTCCTAATTCCTGCTAATGTCTGCAATGGTAATCATATTTGTTTAGTAAATTTATTTTACACTGTTAACAATATGAATCTTCAGGCTGTGGGAGTACTTGCTTTGATTAAGTATGCAAATGATTCCCTAAAATACGTCAGGGGACCACTCCAAACCTTCCTGATGAGACACCTGCTGCCTCTAAACTAACTGAATGATAGATGAATATATCACCCATAATTCTTAAGAAAACAGAAGAAGTAAGGAAGAGGTGAAGAAGGATCAGAGCTAAGAATGCATTCACAAAGAGGAGGGAAAGAAGCAGTCAAAGAGGAGACAAATAAGACAACAAAATTTGACAAACAACATTCAGTCCTGAGGTCACACCAGAATAGAGCATCAAGCTGACAGAAAAGTTAATGAGAAAATGCCATGAAAGCAAAGGACAAAGTGAGAACAGGAACAGTCTTTGCTTTCACCATTGTAGCAAGATCCCTACACTCAAAAACTGCCACGACTAATGAAAAACTCATTTGCCTTTAATAATAAATAAAACAGTTTTCAAGTATAAACACCGTTACCCATAAAATCTCAACATACAGAGATCCTACACGCCTCCTTGTCAGAAGTGTTGTCAGCAGCTGATAACACACTAATATCGGTCACCTTGGGACACCGGCAGGTGACACATAGGTCAGAGGCACGAACTGAAATAATCTCTGGAAGTTCCACTTTCAGCAAATGCCAACACTGCTTTGGCACCCTGCCCAAGGTCTTCTGCACCAGTTAATCCAACCCTGAGCAGGATTAATTCCTCATACACACAGACTCTTTTGCTTTCAGGGCTATATAGCAATTGTGCTGAAAGCAGAGGAAGTTTAGAAACAACCTTTTCTCCTCAGTCCTATATTAGTTGTCAGCAAGCAGCTGTCTGAAGGATACAGATGTTCATCCCTTAGTGAGTCTGATCCCATCACCAGTCACTCCATCAAATGACAAGTTATCCCAAAATCTAGGCAATAACTCAGAGAGTTATTAGACTATAAGTCAACACTAATTTGCACAAAAATCTCATTAGCAGTTGGTGTTGTAGGTCTTCATTTTTTTGTGTGTTGCTGTTTCGTATTTCTTCTGGGATATTCACAGTTTTAATCAGGTGTAAGAAGATGGAAATTATTCAATTAGAATATATGTGTGCGTTAAAGAACAACGCTGTTTGGTGATATTAACTGCAAGGGTAAATTGTCATAATTAGAATGGTTATTGCAATATAGGCAATGAATAGACAGCAAGAAACAAAGCATGGGGCTGATTTTAGCACTTGAATATAGATACACCATTCACTACTTGACAAGGAATTCAGAGAAAGAAAAAAATAGAGCTCTCTAGTGCAAAGTAAGACTGAAAGAAGTTGCATGCCGTAGCCATTTTTCACTAGGGAAATGGCCTCCACCCTCTGCTCTTCCCCCAGAGCCCTTCAGCTGCTGCTCAGCAGCTGTCATGGGGACTGAGGCTTCCACACAGCTCCCAAATGTCCCGGATCTCCCACCAACATGTGTGAACCTAGAAATTGTTTGCCAGGAGAACAAAATGTGGAGGAAGGATCATGTCAGGGCCTCACACTCTTTTGTACAGGAATAAATGACCAGCCAGGAAGGAAAGGGAAGTCCATGGAAATTGAGATCCTGATGAAATGGGAAATGAATCCAGACAGCCACCCAAAAGCCTATGGCCATGCAGTGTGGACGAAGTCCTGCTATATCCTAATTCCTGCTTCCTTCTTCCATTTTGCAGCACACAAGTGTGGCTGCACTGCTCACCAGACCTAGATACGGGCAGTGTAAATCTGGCCATGCATAACACTTGTGATCCTCTGTATACACCACACAAAGACACAAGAGCTATTATTTATATTGTATTCACAACTTACAGAGCACCTTCTGCAAGCAGCTTAACTCAGCCATTCCAACTGAAAATCACACCTGTCAATCGGCACCACCTCCTGGGCTAAAAACCCGACACACTTGGGACTTCTTTGCAATTACATTGATGCCATACAATTACAGTTTGAAAAATGTGGCACGAGATACCTTTTCCCCTGCTCCTTGTAAAAATGATTCCACAGCAAAACTCTGATGAATGCCTGTGACGTGAGTAATTAAAGCGAAAGTGAAACAAAGCCCTGCAAGTAATGATTTATTAATAATTACAACTGGTAGTAGGGATGGTTATAGAGTAAATGTGCAGATATGCAGACTCACATATCCCCTGCATGTGGACTAACCCACAGTGTACACTCTAGCTAGTCAAAAGCCCTATGAAGAGATGTGTACATGTCATCACTAACCTCTGCACGTCTACATACACTGAATCCCTCTCCCACACAGTGCAGCAGCTTCCTTGGCTAAACCATCATTTTGTGTTAGTTTGGTTCTGAGTGAAAGAGACATAAAAAGTACCCAGGTGTTTGGGGATTCTTTTTCCTTAGACTGAATCTCCTAGGTTTGGCCCCTAAAATCAAGAACAGGATCTTCTACAAATACCAGCTCACTCACGGCCGTAAGGAAGAATGAAAAACTACTGCAGCAGAGGAGAGTTGTATCAAACACATAAGAACACAGGTATTATGACATATGCACCTATTAGACATTTCTTTCAAGCATGATTAGCTAGCAAGTACTTTAATATAATTATTTAGTAAACCCTGACTATGTTATAGGAATACTGAAGTACACAGTCATTCTTGTAGAAACCAGCTGTGTATGAATCACAAGGAACCACATTAACATTTCCTGTTTAAAATAGCATTAAGCATCGCATATATAGATATTACATTTTAAATAGCAAGTAAACATCCTGCCCATCAAGGTTGTGTTACCTTTGAACTTCATTTCAACTTTTTTTCTCCCTGCATAGACTGCTCTGGAAAACACCTCAAGGACTTCTATGGAGGGTGGTGGGAAAGCAAGAGGGAATGGGAAAGAGGAGCAGAGACAGTCACAGTGCCAGGGGCAGGGACGCAGATGAAGACTGCCTGAGTGGGTTTCAGCACTACACAGAGAATAGTCCCGTGACCCAACATGTCAAGCCATCAGATTACTCCTTTCAAAAACGAAGGTGCTGCTTTTCATAGTGCAAGCCATTGGGGTTTGTTTGGCAGTGAGGAATGAAGTCAGATGTGGATCTCTCTTAGGAAGCTCAGGTAGCTGGTGCTTTAGTGACTCTAGCTAAAAGCTTATTTTTCCTCCCAGTCCCATCATGTGGGAGACTTTCCTTTAGGTGACTCAGGGCCCATTCAGCACCCACCAACTCTGTCATTAGTACAGATGAGCGTGGCTCTCCAGCCATGTATCAATGGGAAAGCAGCATTTCCACCCAAGGAGATGCCCGTGCATGTGAGCATGTGGGTACCTCACAGTATGGCTCAAATAGGATCATCAGCACTGGCTTGCAGGACTTCACTCAATAGACCCAAGCATCAGTGCAGGTCCAGGGACATCCAGTGTCACCACCATGGCCCCCATGCATGACACATCACCCACTTGTGGCTTTTCTTGAGCCAGAGGACGTTGAGTCTTCTCTATCCAGCAGGATTGCTGCGTAACTTTGCTGTTTGAAAGCAGATTTGTGAGTGAAAGACAGTAAAATGATGCCAGGTGTTCCTCATGACAGTCTGTGTACAGTTGCACTTGACTATTATAAACCTAGAATCACAGAATCATTAAGACTGGAAAAGACCTCTAAGATAACCAAGTCCAACTCTTAACCAGCCCTGCCAAGTCCACCACTAAACCATGTCCCTAAAGCACCACACCTACATGCTTTTTGAACACTTCCAGGGACAGTGATTCCACCACTTTCCTGGGCAGCCTGTTACAATGCCTCACTGCCCTTTCAATTAAGAATTTTTTCCTAATATCTAATCTGAACCTCTCCTGGCACAACTTGAGATCATTTCCTCTTGTCCTACCCCTTGCTGCTTGGGAGAACAGGCTGACCCCCACCTTGCTACACCCTCCTTTCAGGCAGTTGTAGACAGTGATAAGGTCTCCCCTTAGCCTCCTTTTCTCCAGGCTAAACACTCCTAGCTCCCTCAGCTGGTCTTCAAATTATTTACTCTCCAGACCCTTCACCAGCTCTGTGGCCCTTCTCTGGACTTGCTCCAGCACCTCAATGTCCTTCCTGAATTAAGGGGCCCAAAACCTGGACATAGCACTCGAGGTGCAGCTTCGCCAGTGCCCAGCACAGGGGGACAATCCCTGCCATGGTCCTGCTGGCCACATTATTGCAGATACAGGCCAGGATGCCATCAGTCTGGGCACACTGCTGGCTCATGTCCAGCTGGCTGTCAGCCAACACCCAACCTCTGTTCTTACATCAGGGCACCCACAGTTTTTAAAAATCAACAACCTGATTTTATGGTTTTTTTTGACAGGGTGTCTCCCTCAAGAGCCACTTCAGGAGCTTTTATCTCAATTTACTTTTATGACCCTGCCAAGGTCAGCGTGTGCCCCGGCAGAGGCAGGGACCCAGAACTCAGCTCTGGGCACATGTCTCAGGGAAACCTGCTGTCTCCCCTGGACCAGCTCAGCAGAGCATGTGCAGCATCTCCCCACCTAGGCTAATTTTCAGTGAACAGTTAGGTGTCTGTAAAAATTCCAGCCCATCCCTGCAACACAGAGAGCTCACCAAAAATGTCTGGAAGGTTAACTACCTGTGCTATCTAAAACAAAGATGGTCAATCCTAAGGCTATCAATACAACTCCTTTCAGTATCGTTACATTCACTTTAAACTAAACTTACGAGAAATGGATACAGATTCTGTTCTCTTTCCTCAGCTATTTTGAGACACATCTGAAACACAAATATTCAACAGAAAGATGGAACTTGAGGAACAGTAGCCACAGACAAACCACAAGTGCAGATGTAGTCTATTTTTGTTAAATGTGCTTTTGTAGCGTGACTATTTTTTTTAATATAATCCCTATTTTTTTCAAGTATCACTGTGCTGAACAGAGCAGTGCATCGCCCCTGTATATAACACAGCCTGTAGCCCCTCTGTTTGAAGAGGAAAATTTGAGTTAATTACCCACATCACCTCATTAGTCTCCATCTCCCAACAAATAAAAATTAAAGAGAAGCATGCTTGCTGGCGTAGAATCGCTGAAAGGCAGAAGTTGCAAGATTACTGTGTAGTGCGCTGCCAGTTGCAGGCAGGAGAAGGCCCCAACAGGAATGCCAAGCCCCTGGCACACACAGGAAACATATATATCTTTTATGCTTTCACTCATTTTTTTAAAAAAATTCATTCAAATAATGCTTCAAAGGGGAAAAGACACAATCACAAGACATCAGCCAGAGGTTTGGTTGGTTTTTGGGTTTTTTTTGGGGGGGCAGGGGGTTGTTGGTTTGGTTTTGGTTTTTTTTTTGCAACCCAGCAGTACAATTATTCTGCATACTGCATGCATATCATGAGGTTAAATAAGAAATAAGGTCAGGCCACAGAAACTTCAGAACACAAACAATGAACAAATAAAAATCTCTATCATCTTGCTAAGTATCTTTAGAGAGAGAGTAATGTACTTCCTATGTCCATTTTTTCCTTAAACTACAGGGTTTGGACTTGGTAGAAAATATGAGAAGAATTAGGGCTGTAATATGAATATTCACAGTGTAAATGTATATACCTAACGTATCTCTATTCAAAGAAAGGATATGAGATACTCCAAACCCATGCGATGCTTTACCTGTGTCTTTCATATCCATGTTTACTATTGTGACAAGGAAGGGTCTCTGAAAACCCCATTCATACCTCACTGAGCATGCAGCACACTTACTACATCCAAACTCATACAGAACACTTCAGAGCAAAACACAAGTTTAATATTAAGGAGTGCAGTATTCTCACAGAAGCATTTATGGCATGAGATTTGTACAGGCAGGGACATGGCTAATATCCCACGTTGTCCACAGATCCACATTCTGGTTTAACGCTGGCCTGTGCAGGGTATTCCAGTCCCTCTCCCCCGCTGTACATCACCCAACAAACCCGGGGAGTGGGCTTCACTCAACAGTCTCAGCTTCGTCAATTCGCACTAACATTCATTCCAAACCTTATCAATTCAGCTAAGAAACTGCTGGTGGAAAGGAGAAATAAGGTGACTACTCTGAGAGCCCGCTCAGCTCCCTGGCAGGAACCTTGCCCATCGGGGCTGGTGTTTCCCGGTGGGGGCAGTCAGCGCACACGGATACGCACGGACACGGTTACTTTTCCTTCGACCCTGACACCTCCCAGCAAGCCCGTCAGCGCTGCCCGGGCAGGTATCTATGCCTTATGCCCGCGGTGCAGCCAGACGAGCACCATCCCAGCCCGGGCTTCCTTCCCGGCCAGCCCCGCTCCTGGAGCGGGATGCTCCGGGAAGACGAGTCGGGCAGAACCCGCATCCCCGGCATCCC
>VZTH01017112.1:62787-126283 GCA_013397815.1 Aleadryas rufinucha | reverse complement strand
GCCCCTTTCCCAGCCGCCGCCCGCGGCGGCGGGGCGGTCGGTCCTTACCGTAGAGCAGGTTTCTCGTCACCTGCCCCCCCATGTCGGCGCAGCCCCCGGCCGGCTCCGGCTCCGCTCCGCAGTCCCCGGCCCACGCGGGACCCGGCTGCCCCGCGCCGGCAGCCTCCGCCCACCCCCGCGCCTCCCGCCGCGGCACCGGCGCTCCGAGCTGTCATCTTTATTTACATAAGAAGGAGGAGACTTCGCGGCTTCCTGNAAAGGAAAGGAAAGGAAAGGAAAGGAAAGGAAAGGAAAGGAAAGGAAAGGAAAGGAAAGGAAAGGATTAAGAACTCATTTATAAAACCAAACGACTCTGGCCATGTGAAATTTTCGCTCCCCACTGCAAAACCCTGGAATAAATTAGAATGGGGGAAAAAGAAAAGTTAAACAAAATTTATTACCAGACATCACCACACCAGTCTTCAAACGGCCTTTGCAGGTTAATTATTAATTATTTAATAGCGAAGAAGTGCTCGAAAAGCAGAATGGTTCGCCACAGACTGAAATAATAAAAACATTACCCCCCGTAAACTCTTTTGTGCGGGGCTCGCATGCTCAGCCCAGATACAATGCTTCCTGCGCTCCAGCTCATTACCTCTGCTGACGGATAATGGGCAGCGTTAGAAAAAGCAGGGGGATGCCGAGAGTGGTGCAAAGAGGTGCAGGGGAGCGCAGCCAGGGATGGTCCCTCGGTTGCTCTCTGCATCCTGCAGTTAGTGCGGGAGCTTAGAGCTCGTTCCCTCCTCTCCATCTCCAGCACCGCACGCCCCTGCCCACTCACTCCTCTCCCTGCATCTCTCCTGTCCACTGTTCTATGGGTAAATTAACACAGCAGGCACAGAGCTGCCACAGCCAGCCCCGGCAGATCCCAGCTGGCTCGCTTAAAACTAGCTCATGCATCTTTATGCTGCGCCGCAGTCGCTCTTCTCTCTGCAAAGGAGCGGGAGTCAAACTTGTGCAGCCGCGAGTGCAGCCCTGCCTCCCAACTCTTACCATGGTGTTGGGCAAATCCTGCCATCCCACTGCCTCGATTCTGCCACCGGAAAAAAAGGAAATAAGATTTTCTCTTGCCTGTGTTGTAAGGATTACTTGCTTAGGACGTCTGTGTGCTGAGGTCTCAGCACTTCTGGAGGAAAAAAAAACCAAAAAACCAAAAAAAAAACACAACAAAAAGAAAAGGAAAAAAAAAAGCAGTGCAAAAAAAGCCCAAGCCAAAAAGCATAGTCAGGGTGTTTGCACTAGTGCTGTGTGCCTGAGGAAAGCTGTGTCCAGCATTTTCAACCTGCAAGAGGAGCCTCTCCCGAGCCCTCCAGCAGCAGCCAGTCACCACTGCCGGTTCACCCACTGCTCCCACCTGCCCAGCCGAGACGTGCACCCGGACCCCAGAGCCAAGCCGCAGCTCTTCCTCAGCTGAGCAGCGCTCAGGCAGCCCTCTGCTCATCCCTGCCCAAAGCCACACTCTGCAGAGCTCATGGCAGCTTCTTGGCAGAAGAATCTTACTTTTTTTTCCTTCTATTTTCTTTTCCCTTCCCCAGATGATGCTGCATTTACAGCAGCAATGGGTTGGGGTGAGAACTCGTCCCCAGGAGCACCATGGTGTGGCCCCGACACTCCAACGGGTGCAGGACATCTCTCGGGTCACACCAAGCCATCACAGCTCTGCTCTGCTCTCTGGCCACTGGGGACCCACAGATGCCACAAGGATATTGCTGGTTTCATCTTCTGGGGGGGCACCTCACCCTCTCAGGCTGATGGCAAAGGGTCCAGGAATTTACAACATCAAACACCACATTTCACTTCGAGGAATCTAGATTGACTTGGACATTCAATCTCAAATTTTCTCCCTCAGTTTCTCGTTTCAGCTCTGCTTTCTGTCCTTACCTTAATCTTGCTACAGCTCTGTGAATAATTGACTTCTTGGTTCACTGCCTCAACCAAGAGATTGCTAGAAAAAAAAATATAATTTCGTGTTGGCCCAAAAATGAATGCGTTGTGCATCTCACTGAACAAAATGTTTCTTTAATTCAAAACGAAGCATTTTATTTTCTGAGTTATTTTTACCTCATTTTTTCAAGTTATGGTCATTCAATCCAGCTCTGAAATGATGTCCTTAAAAAAAAATAAATTAAGCCCTTTGTTTTGAATATACCAAAAGGAAAACTGTGAATTGCTATCTTGTCTGATTATTTTATTTTTTGCAACTTATTGGCTTTGTTTGTTTGTCTGAAGGGGAGGGTGGAGAGGGCACTGCCAGAATGAGTCATCCTGTTTGGCAGAAAAATATAAACAATTTCAATTTATTTTAAAATTGGGCTTTTTTCCCCAAAAAATCCAGCATCCCCTCCCACCCCTGAGCTTCCCCCCAGTGCTGTGGAGCAACTCCTGGGGCTCACAGCCCCTCAGAGCCATCCATGGCAGTAGAATGGCCTGTCTACCCTGTTCTGTGATAATTCCTTGAGGATTATTTGCCATATGGCAAATCTTTCCTTCACAGACACATCACACTGAAACTTACTGCTGATTTGTTCTGGTCACCTCCAGGCCCATTTCAGACCTTCATCTATTCNCTGTCCTTTTATTCCATCGTGGCATTGCGTGTCCGAATCTTTTGGACATATAATAAATTTTATATTTTTTATTTCTAAATTGGGCGTATGTATTTATTACACAAATTACTCCTCAGTCTTGCAGGTTTCAGGTTCTCCTCTAAACAAAGGCAAAACCTACCTATTGCCCTGTTCCTGTTTTACAGTTCTCTCTGTCAATACACTCTAGGTCCCCTTGGGGTGTTTCTTTGCCCTTGTCAATAAGGATAAGACCTCCCATTTTGGCGTCAAGTATAAAAATCAATAACATCACCATTTGCACTCCCTTCTAAATCGCTGACAAAGGTATTAGGTTGGACCCAACAAAAACCCAGCCCCTAAATCCATTTCCATTCATGAACAGCATCCAGCAAACTCTGGCCAAGCAGCAGTGTTGCTGTCCAAGCCAGGAGGAATCTGCTGCAGGAGTATTTTGAGGCAGTGTCTGATCTTGCTAAATATACTTATTAACCACAAGAGTAGGATGCTGAGACTGCAGAGCACTTCTGAAAATAGATTTCACTGTCATCAAGCTGTGTATTAGCTAAAACCTTGGATCTTTCCAAGCAGCCTTGAGCAGACAATGGGGCACCTCTCCCAGCCCTCCTGGGATAAAACTCCTAGGCCTGGGTACCAGGCAGGGTGGCCAGGAAGGGTTATGACTATCTGCATTGCTTTCCAGGTGGCCTGGTAAGAAGGCTGGCAGGTCAGCAAGGAGGATGCCAAAGAACCATCATGGTCTGGGAAAAGACATCCCGACACAGCCAAACAGCCCATTCAACCCTGACTGAGGAAAAGCAGAAGAGATACCTGCAGGGAACCACAGCAGGGAGAACCAGCTCTGCAGAGACCTGTCTTGCACAGGGGGAGACACAGAAGAAGATACAAAGAGAGAAGAAGGAGAGGATGAAAACTCCAACTCAGGGAGATCAAGTATAAGTTCATACTTATGCATAGGCCAGGCCAAGAAAATGAAAATCCAGTTTATGCAAGCCTCATGCAGCTAGAAGTCATTTGGAACTGGATTTGGCTCTATGGAGAACTGGAGTTTACTCTTCATTAGCAAGACAAAACAAGAAATAAAACCTCTCGATGGGGGTTTCATCCCCTTAAACAGTGCTGCAGGTAGAGACATCTAGCCAAGAAACAGTCCAAAAAGTTTCATTGAATATCAGCATGGGTAAAAGGTGGGAATTCTGGAAATCAATCTAATATTTGCCAGGTACATGCAATCTTCCCTTAATGATTTCTAAGTTTAAAAGCTGCAATCAGTTTCTCTATTACCACTGACACTTGACTCTCTGGTAACAAACAGATTGCCTAGAAATTACCCTTTTTCACTCAATACAGTAGCTCTCAGCTACTGAAGTTCATCTAGGAAAATGGGATAATTTATGGGAACACATTCTTAGGTCTTTTTTCAGCAAGAGTCTCTGACTGCTACCAGGGGAAACTTCACCTGTACAGAAAACAGATTTCCTTCAGGAATCTCTGCCACTGTAACTCCAGAGGGAAAATGATGTTCTCAGCAGGAAAGCATCCAAGAAAAAAGTCTCACCAGCATGCACAAGAAACAGCTAGGAAACCTTGCCTTCTATGCATTCTTTTAAAATTAATTTATTGCCAATAATGGAGGTGACTTAGACGAAAGGTGTGTCTCGACTTTCAATCCTTTATCTATAATGCAAAGATACAGATACTGCTGCAGCAAGCAATATGCTGATTAGTTGACGTTTATGCAGCCATTTGGGAATATAATGAGTTGTGTCATTATTAAGCATTATTATAAAGCTGCAGCTCTGGATGAAAGTCAAATCTCAATGTGTAAGTCAAAGGAAATTCAAAGTTCTGGCTCAAATTCTTGAAAGCAAAATCACTACTCATACCTACAAACTACACCACTGCAACTGCTAACCCAGGTGGCTCAATTATCTCAATACAATTCCTCTGCAGGCACGGCAGGAAGGGGAATTTAAGGACAGGAAAAAATCTTTAGGCTGACTAACCACCTCCCATTTGCACTTATCTTAAATGAGACATCAGCTGTGTTTGCTTTAGTGACAGGAGCTGCAGCAGCACAGTGGTAAAGGCTGTCTCTGGTAGGGCAATAAAGACATCAGGGAGGTGTTGCAATGGATGTCCAGGTTGTGGACTGATTCGGTGAAGGAGAGCCAGAGGACTCGTGTCACTGCTCAAGGGGTGTCACCCCTGTTTATGTAAAGCCAAAGCTGCCACAGGACATCCAAGTCTTAACCCTGATGCTGCCAGCACTCAGTGTTTTATCACAACCTTCCTGCTTGACTGTCTTCAGGAGTGGAAGAGAGACACAGCAGCGTTGGAGAGGGACAAAAAGCTGAGCAAGAAGAAGGATTTCTAAGGAAAGGAACTGAACTGACCTCAGGCCAAATTGCACAACATTTTTCCATCAGCATACACATGCTCACAAGCCCCCACTGGATGGGGGGTTTATCTTCAAAGAGAGTGACTCAGTGCATGAAGGTGTCAGGAAAGAAATTAATGCCCCAAAAGCCAAGAGTGCTCCCTCCTCCTTGAATACTTTTGGGATAATATATTGAGAAAACCCTGTGGGAAATTAAGAGGAAACAAGGACTAAAAAATCACAGAATTCAATGTAAGATGTGCCTGGCAATAAAACATTGCACTGGGCTAACCAGGAGCTTTTAAATGATACAGAAAAACTGTCTCTGTCTGGGGCAAGGTCCCCTGGAATCTGCCAGAAGCCCCTTCCTGAGGGCAAGTATCATGCTGTGCATGACACCATCTAGGCCTTTAAATGCCTCCAGCTCTGACCTTCATTTCCATGCTAAATTAATAGCTTTGCCTCTCACTGCCATTTCACATTACCACTTCAAGCACAACAAGATTCAAAAGAATCTCAGGCTTATCCAAATATAATGGAAAGTTAATATAGAAACATGCCATCAGAAAAAAACACTGTAATTTTAAAAACCAAAGAAATGCTGATTTATAACACTCACCTGAATGAAGCTGACTTATGTTTTCAGAACTAGAGAGAAAACTAAAGTTTCTATCTTCAAGCAAATATTTTCTTTAATCTTATGAGAATATCTTTATTTTTACTTCAACTGGAGGCACAGCACAATGACAACATGGCAGGACTGAGAAACGTGTTATTTCAAGCCCAGTTCTGTGGCTATTAAATGTTTGGAAACTTTGAACAGTATCATGTGATAAGGCACTATAACAGACTGTAGCAACACAAGTATAATGTTTTTCCACACAAAGTTACAGGGAATACTGGTATAATATATACACTTCTATATTATGAAAGTAGCTCATTCATGCTTTATCACAGGCAACATCCAAATTCTGCACTGAAAAACTAAATTAGCAGCTGGAATCAACAGCATTTCTATGGTATTTTTCCTTTAACATGTGACTGCAGAGCAAACACTACATTCATTTTTGCAATATTCCTGTAGGAAGAGGTGATGCCTCTCAGCCTGAGCTAAAGAAGCACAGTTTGAGTTTTTTCAAAAATTTAAATGAGGACCTTTTCAAGCAACAGGTTAATTCTCTCTAACAATCTTCATTCAGTGCCCTCTGGAAAGGGCACAGGCAGCACTCTGTGAAACCAAAGAGGTAAATAAGGTAATCAGAAAGCACCAGCACCAAGGTCAGACAGACAACTTCCACTCCAGCACGTGATAGCTTTTGAGAGCCTGACTTCATAATCTTACTAATGTTCCCTCGGCATAGAAGTGCAGTTTCTAAAGATTTTTCTTAGCAGATAAAGATAAGAGTGAAAAACCTCTCTGTTTCCTGTGCCACCCTTTCTGAGAAAAGCCTCTCACTTACATGCAGGGATGTTTGTAACCAAGCAAAGGCACTGTATGTTTGTGATGTAAATATTAGCCCAGCAGAGAAACGCCTTTTTATTACCCTGATGAAAGTCCTTCAGAGAGGACGGTGAAGGGCAGCAGGATCCAAAAGAAACCTTTTGGGCTAGCAAGATGGGCAGGGAGGCTCACACCACGTCCATGAGAATGCCCCCCCACTGCATGTGCCCATAGAAAGTTTTAGCCTGGGCTTTGAAAGGCTCCTGGGGTCCCAGAGGACAGTCTATGATCCTCTTCCAGGACTGGCTCCTCATGCACCCCTTCTCATCCCAAAACTTCCCCGTCTCCTGCTACAGGGCTATCTCACAGGAAATGTGACTTATTTACAGAACTTTCCCATAAAGAGCTGCTTTCACAAGCTCTTTTACATTGGTCTCCAGGGAACCAAAGGAGCTGGAGGTCAAATACTTCAAGGGCAAAATGCATGGCAAAGGTGAATTTTCCAGCCCCGGTGAGAGGAATCTTGCTGGTGTAAATACCAAACAAATCATGTCGTGCCTGTTACACATGTTGCCCCTTCCCACTCCCTCTGTTCATCTTTACTCACCATTCTCCGATCTGCTCTCCCTCACCAGATACTGGTGTTTTGTACCTCCCCATCCTAGACTCTTTGTGGCCTTTCAAGTTTTACCTGAAATTTAGCCTTCCTCCCTTGTTATGTCCTTCAACTCCTTCCTTCTATTATTCAAATTAAAAGATATTTTGAACCTAACTCAGTCTCACAGAAGTGTCATGAAAGGTCACAACCCAGATGCAGTAGACTGTGGGCAGCGATTATTGGAATGAGAAAAGAGTTTTAGTTCTTCAGCTCAGGAAAACAGGACTTAATCAGTACAAAAAAATCAGAGCTTTACCTTCATCAAATGCCACTTGTTTTATACCTACTTTATCAAAGCACAAAGCAGATGAACATCAAGTGTAAATACTGTACTGAGTACAGCAATGGTCGTGTTTCCCTCCAGTCACTTCTCCATCCCACATCTCCATTTCCAGGAGGAGGGATCAGAGCAGGACACGAGAGTCATATTACCAAACGCACAAAAATGTCCGTATCCCTAGGATCTGAACCATGCTAATATATTCACCACTGCAGCATCTAGACTGAGTGTCTCTGACCTACCACAGCTTCTTGTGATCTGCCGCAAACTTCTGCAAACCAAAACAACACTGCTCCTGCCATTGTGCCTCTTCCTCCCATACACCATGCCTCCAATCCCAAGGTCTTTTTCACGTCTCCTTCCTCCCTCCCCCAACTCTTTGTCTCAGCAACCTCTTCTGTGCCGCCCACACACTTGGAGAGCGGAGACCAGACCAATCTGGCAAGCTCAAATAACAACAAAAAAAGGAAAGAAAAGGAAAAAAGAAGTCGTTTTCTGGCCTAGAAGACTCCTCTGTATTTTTATCTGGATGGAGCAATCAAATCTCTTTTCCTTTCACCAGGAACCAAAGGGAATGGCAATGGATCCCAAGGCCTCACATTCTCACAAATCAGCCTTCACAAAAATAAGGGGAAAGGCTGGTATTTCTTCCGGACACACAGGCACCTTTGAATAGGAACATTAAGCTTCTTTTTAACCTTATTCCACCACCAAGCACCAGTTAAAAATATCAATTTTTACAAGGTGGGGTTGGATTAGCCAGTTTTCTTGTTTGTTTTTCTTAAAAAGAGCTGAGGACAAGCTTTGCTGCCTGGAGGCTGGTTAACCAGCCAGGCAGTTGTTGGCACTTGAGGGGCTGCTGGGCTGGCTGGGCATGTGCCCACACACAGAGCACAAGAAGGGAGTTTGGAAGGGTGCAGCACCTCCTCAGTGCTCACATGGCACTGGCAGCATTTACCCATCGAGGGCCCAGTCCTGCAATCTCACCAGCACATACAAAAAACCCACTCTGGCACAAAGCATCTAATGACATTAATGGCACACAGCACAGTGATACAGTCCAGGCATGTGGAAATAATCACAGGCCCAGAACCCAGGATGACTGATTTTTTTCCCATTCAACATATGTTTTACTTAGATGTCTGCTTCTTCCCACCCTTCCTTCTCTCCGTCTCCCAAACTATTATTTGGTTTTGGGGGAACAGAGAAAAACATCTTTAAAACAGAAACATTAAATCACACCTATCTAAGAAAAAAAATGCTTAACTTAGATCTAAACAAGACATTTTATTAAATACACACATTCCTAATAATAGACAGGATTTGACCGCAGCACAACTGGTCACTTGAGCAGATAAAATACATCTGAACTCTGTTCAGCATGAGGGGCTAAAAATAATGTTTGTGATTAGAATCAAAGACGCTGAGTTTCAATGAGGAATAAACACTGCTCATTAGGACCAAAGTGTATGTTCCACAGGATGACTCAAAAACTCTAAGCTATTCTGTGCAGATATTTGCTTGTTCAAGGTGACCTGTGAGCCATACCCCAAGCTAGTAAAAACCAGCAGTTACATCATTTACAACACCAATCCAAACACACTCTCTCTCCCTCCCTATCAGGTCATCTTAGCTGTTCTTATGTCCTGGAGACGTTTTAGCTGCACAAAAGCATTTTCACTTTTGCAGCTTCGTACCAGCTGTGATGACTCCTGTCACTTTGGCCTTATGTAGCCACGCAGACAAAATGTCCATCTTCAATGGCTTTATCAGCACAGTTGCAGCCACAGTCCTCATAATGCTGACAGTCTTCAACCAGGCTTTCACCAAGTATCCACCTACACTGCTCTGTTGAAAGCAAATTCTCACCTGTGCCTCTAGAAGTAGATCAGCCACCACACTCTGCCAAATTTCCTAAACTGGACATTTTCACACATCTGCTCTTGTCGTGTAACTTGAGGGGCCAATACCAACATCACTCTGGTAGCAGCAGCATGTCCTTGTCCACAGGAGACACTTGCACTTCCCAGGGGAATCCCTACTTGACTCTCACCAGCTTTTACCTCCAAAGAGAAAACACAGACAACTGATGCTCAGTGCTCCCCAACTTCAACCAGATCTTCATCAAATTACACTCTGCCACACTTCCAACTCACACACAGTGAACTCAGTCCACTGACATTTCCAAGACCTCATTCACAGTCTGACTGTGGTCTCACCCCCACTTCAGAGACTATTTGCCCTTCAGCTTCAGCAAGAGGGCAGAAGAGAATGTTTTTCATTAATGTAGAGTAGTTAAGAAGTACAAATCTTTTTCTGTCCATCTTAAGACAGGAACATTAGACATGGGCATGACAAAATAAATATCTCTGCATGTTCTACGTTAGCAGCACAGGTCTGTGCATTACATGGACATGATGATATTTCAGAGGATGGTCCTTTTAACAGCTTCAAATCTATTGAAGATCCATGTCTTAGGAGTTTGTGATCTTCCCAGACATTAGTTTTTGCTTTACGACAAATCCCAGTACCAGCTGTCAAGGCAGAGGTTTATTTAAGAGAATATGTAGGAGACCCACACCACAGTGCCCCTCAGCAACTCCCCTTCAAACAGGCTGCTCTTGAGGAGGGCAGAGAGCCACCTGTCCCTGGATGCTCAAACACCAGAGTTTACTTGCTGATCACTCCTTCTGGATATTGTTCATGCTAACCTAAAGCTCAGGAACTACTTTTTTCCTCACAGCCTACACTACATTGCTGACACAATTTATCCATCTGCTGCTTTGCAAGTCTGTGAAACACCTAATAGACTCAAAACTCAGGCAATGCAGAAAAGCATCTTCACTCAATACTTTATTTCACCTTCTAGCAAACAGAAGCAGTGTCTGTCTCACACAGCAGGGATGGACCCTTAGCTGGGTAAGACCATAGTCTGAGCGAATACTTGTTGGGATTTAGACAACTTGAGCCGAGGAAGAAGACTTGGAAGACGTTGAAATTTGAGTGGGAGAGTTGTGTAAAGACACATAGAAATATTTAAAGGAAATGGGCACAATGAAGAGGAAAGACATTTTTGCTGGCTTATGAAAATTAAACATACGCAAGGCTTAATCTGCCACTACTGAAATCAACAAGAATTTTGCCAGTGAAGCAAAACAAAAGCAGAAATGGAAACAGCATCTGACATTTGCTATGTTAGACTCATACAAATTGCTGTAGTTAATAGCCTGTGAGACAGATAAATAATACACCATAGACAGCATATTATTTTAAACTTTCATTTTCACAGTACAAAGGTGTCATAATCTGGAGAGTTTTGATGCTTGTAAAAGCTGGTTATGCTGACTCATATTTAGGAAGAGATTTTCCATTTGGATAGACATGTTAAATCTATAGACACCAAACAAAAGAACATGTGAGAGAAAAACAGATTAAAATACAACACAGAAACAGAAGTTAATTTGGATAAAATTTGTTGTAAATAATTTATTGTTGAAGTAGCCTTCAAACTTAAGTTCTTGGAATGTAAAAGGCAGAATATTTCTGTAAATTATTGTTTGGGAACTGATCATATAAGCCTCAGAGGCTTATCCAGTATAAATGAAAGCATCTGGCCTTGTATCTTTAAGACCATAATGAGATGTCTGCTGAGCAGTCACTATGGAAAGCATGATATTCAGAAATTAATACCTCTCTGACCTCAGAACATATAATGAAGATAACAAGGCAGAACAGAGACACAGGACTTGGGCTATCACATCAGGCATACTCGATGGATTAGTCACGCAGGAGCAAACCTGCACTGGGGGACAGCAGAAGGATGGGGTAAGGAACCTTATCCTAAAAAATTAACCTTTGGATAAGTAGCAGAGCATTATCAAGCCAACACAACTAGATCCAGGTCTAGCATTTCAGGGCAGTCAAAGCTGGGGTTAGGTCCTACTCTGGGAAGTGTGCTTTTTAGGGACATTTCCGCAATTTACAGCCTGTAGAATGCAATAGGCTCTGATACAATAATTTTCTAAATACTACCTGCACAGCAGATGTTTTGTGTGTGCACATTTACAGCCCTCAAGCTTCTACCATCTGTTTTTTTACCTAACAAGTCAGGTGTTCATGTTTTTTAATCAAAATAATAAAATGGGCAGGTTTTGTCTCCTAAAGAAGAAATTATGGGGGTTCTTCACTTGTTCCCTGCACTCTTGCAAAACCTTGTTAGAAATGAAAAAAAATAATAATTTGGATCATGAGGTGGAAGGATTCCCCTTTAGTTGCAGGGAATATTACAGAACAGGACTGTAAGAGGGTGAATTGGCAGCACACACAATGGAGCCTGACACCACCTGGCTTTCTTCTCCCTGTTTAAATAAGCAAAGAGTAACATGAAGAGGCACCATGGAGACACCAGGCAAGGTGTGGAGAGGAGGCAGAGCAATGCTGGATGAATGCTGATATCTAAACATGCCAGCAAGGGCCAGGGGTGTCACAGATGGGTCAGATCCCAAGTCCTCTGAGGACCTCAGACTGCCATCCCTGGCCAGCTGAGGGTCAGACCCACGGTGAGATGAGAGGCAACCAGCATCAGATGCACAGAACCGGGACACATTGCTCAAGAGCTGCCCTCTCCTCTGCCCTCTTCCCACGAGGGACGAAAGCCAAGCAACAAAGAACTTTTTAATGGACCATCACTGGTGATGGACCAGCTGTGACATTTGGCAAGTTCCTCATTAGAAGCCCCAGAGAAACAGCAATCATTGCCAATGTACCGTGGTTTAAGTTCAGCATCTTTTCTGATTACCGTTTGTGTATAGGAAGCTTCCCTGCTGGGGCAAGTTCTTTCATTATTTCTTCATATTCAAATAGGATTTATACCATTAAATTTAAAAAACTGTTTTAAACATACTTTAAAGTTAAAAGATGCAAAAATCAAACAGCATGAATGCCTCTCCTCATTGCCCAAGCCTAAGAACATAGCCACGTTATCACAGTTCTCCCTCAGCCAGAGCATAGACATGTGCAGTGTTCTGAAACACCAATAGCAAATATGAAGCCACCATATGCAGAAATAAGTTGCATTCATCGCTGATTAATGCACAGACAAGCAGAACTGTGCTAACAGAAACATGTGGAGAAAGTATATTTCCCCTCCCAAGCCAAACAGCTACAATCACCCAACCAGTAAGAAGAGGCATTATCATGAAGGGCTCAGTCACGTGCCAGGGAAATGAGCAGTGAATGAAAACTCATTATTAACAGGTCAGAAGCAATTAACTGTTCAACCAGGAGCAAAGAAACTTTAGATAACTAACACACATATAAACATCACAGATTTACCAAAGCCAATGAAGGAACTGGGAATAGGACACTCAAACTGTTCACTGCACCAGAGCACCCAGTCCAAGGTGCCACTGCAGCCCATAGTGACCCTTCCCACCGTTCCCAGGCCACCTTCAAGGAGTAACATTCTGTGCAGCCACCACCATCCTAGGCTTCTCTGCTCGTGTTCCCAGCAAAGTGGCAATTTCAAGAGTGATTTTTCTTGCTTGTGATGTGAAAAATGATTAAAAGCAAAATCTTCTTTCCTAGAGGTCACGTACTCAGCCACTTTACTTGACATACACTATCTTCAGCATCCAGAGGGACTCTGGAGGATGACTGACTGTCAACAGCAATGAAATATGGAAAAAACCCACAGCTGTAACAGGGTTTGCTCTATGCCCAGTCCAGAGGACAACATGTCCACAGCACCCTCCTACACTGCAGCCCACTCATTTCACTGTTTACACCATCAGCTGTTGGCAAAACATGACTTTAAAGCATGTGCCCAAAGGCACTTTATTGCTTTGAGGCTTAAGAACAAAATGTCTCATACAGCAGAGAGCCTGCTCTGATTGTTGACAGAGTCAGACCAAGGCTCTGGATGGAGACCAGGATCTCATCAGTCATTCCTCACTCCTCTTTCCATGTGGAGCAGGCTCTCCATATGCCTATCTTCTTCCTGGTCACCAAACCGGTCTTTGCTCATCCATCTGTGGTTTGGGGCAGGGGACAACACAGGGATGCCCAAGGTCATTCTTACCACTGCTCTATCCAAATGGGAGCCAAGAAAAAGACAAGGAGAGAAAGGCTTTCTCCCCCAAACATGAGGATGGGTGACAGTGAGGCAGCACCACTGCTGCAGCCTTTGCTGCTCCTTACATGGCTGCTCTTCTCTGTGAGTCAACTCCCTTTTGCCACGTGTGGAGCACAGCACTGCTTGCTAAATCATATAGAAAAAGAAACTAAATGTAACTCTGAGTTACTGTATTATGCAGAGTGGGTGTTGCGCTGTTCTGTGCTTGTAGGCTTCGCTCTAATAAAGATAAATAAGTAATCTCAGGGAGCCCCAGAGCCTCTGTTCAGTCCTGGAGCTTTATTTGGCAAATGAGTCATGAGGAGTTAGAGGGACAGAACAGAGAGACACAGCACCAATGGAGAACACCTGCCCTATTTCTACAACTAGAATAGACCTCGGCCATCCTCTGAGCTCACCCCTTCTCTAAACCATTTCTCACACTTCCACACAGCTGAGAAGAACATGTGTGAGAAAGAAAAACAGCCATGTGTTCTGTCAAATCCCAGAGATGCTAAGTGTTTTACAGTTTAAGAGGCCAAGGTACTGAGTACCTTAGAGATGTATGTATACATGCTTCCATGACTGGAAGTAACTAAGTCAAAATTCTGTAGTTGTAGCACCAAATGTACAGCTTCTGTTTAGCACCATCCTAAATTTGTTCACTATTTCTTACATCTACCTTCAGACAGCAACAGAAAAACTAGATATAAATACACAAGAGAATAACTGATCAAGCTGAATGTAACTTTTCTTATGTTCTTCAGTCCTTCAAAGCCTTCAAGTTATCTGTACATCTATCAGGAAGAAACCACTCCAAAACTTAAAAAAAAAAACCAAAACAAACCAAGAGAACCTAAGAGAAAGATTTTTAGGTTACATGCCATAAAACAGAAAAAACAGTACAATAGCATGGCCATCCTTCTATAAGCTGTCTTTAACATAAGTTTGCTGGGACACCTTTTAGAAAAGCACAGCACACATCTTCACTTTGCTCTAGAGTAACAGAAATTTGGGAAATTTTGTCACCTCATCTCAGCAGCAGTTTGCAAAAATGGTCTTCAGCATTCAATTAGTTTCCATTTCAGAATTAGCAAGATACATTCCCAGAGCTATTACAGAGAAAAAGCAAGAGGTGTGTGCTCTCTCAAACTCCTGGCTGCTCTTAGAGTGGCTGGACACACTGCTCCCCTCAGGATTTTTTAAGTTGCCAGTTATTTCAGTGTGACACTGGAGCATTTTGTTGTATTATTCCATGAAATCAAAACCCACCATCTCCACTCAGATCAAGGCACCCTCCATTTCAGAGATGATTTGCCCACTTTAACAAAGGGATCCTTTTAAGTTGCTGTCCTCAAGCCCACCAGACCACACGCTGGGGTGAATGTGGAGGGGGAGGCAGGGAACACTTCTTTGTGCCGTTATTCAAATGCCTGGTAACAACAACGGCTAAAAAGGCTGAGAATTTAAATGACTTAGAATCTAAGAGGATTCACTGGAAATACTTTCAAATTTTTTTCTTAGCACAGAGCCTGAAGATATGCAAAGACTGGAAAGTGCATTCAAGATGCTGAATCTGATGTTGCTGTCTATTTATGTCAGTACAATTTCCAAATCAAAATACAGAAGCAAATGGTCTTCCCCAGGGAGCAGATGTTTGAATGCAGTGATGGGGACCAATTTAAGAACAGAGGTACAAATGAACTGTTCATTCTGTTCCAGCCTTCTCGAGCAAGGTGAACTGTGATTCACAGAAAGGAGATGACTACACCAGAGACAAGTATGAAAAATTAATTTCTTTTTCTCTAACAGTGGACTGCTGGAATTTAGGAGAGTGTCTTTCCAAGTGAGATGCTACCTCACGCAGTAAGACAGTATCTGATGTTTTTAAAAGCAGCAATAATGTTCTCCAAGTCAGATGCATACAGAATACAGTCTCTGAAGCTATTCTGCACAAATAACTATTTTTCTCTTGTACTTGGTTGCAAATTAGGTTTGAAAGGGCTTCCCTACTTTCTAACAGTGAGTGAAACAGTATGTGTGAATGACTTGTGGACGCAGGAAAGCATAGCAGGTTCACTGGATGCTGCAATGCATGAGGATTTTCCATTTGCTTCTTACAAGCTCGCTGCCTTTGCCTCTAAAAATATGTTATCATACTATTTATATTTCAGCAACATCTTGGATCAAAGCAGGATGAAGGCATCATTTTGCCAGGCTCCGTACATAGTTACGGGTAAATAATCCCCATTCTTTTGGGTCCAGCTCCATAGCTGGAGCTGCATTACAGGACAACACTGGCCCACATTACCCAGCCCACCCCAGAGTGTACACGGGCACTCACTCCTAAGCTGTGCAATGCTTTACTGCCCCTATATGCAAAGCAATGTTTTGGGTTACGCTCTGCAAACAGCTTTATATTGTTATTTTGCATGGGTAAATATGAGACCGTGGCAGCCTAGCAACTCAACGGCAACAGAAGATAGCTTCAGAAGGAAATTAAGAATCATTTTCCTTTCCCCACTTGCTATCTAGTTTTTAGCAAGATCAGAAACTACAACTCAAAAAGCTGGGTTCTTTTTCTGGCAACAGTTTTCTGACCCTGTCTGTCTGTTCCTAGTTTCTAAATTTACAAGATAAACATTATAAACTTCCTCCACTTTGGAGAGATTTGGAGATCTTCAAATGACAAGTACTATGTAAGAGTATAAGTTTCTGCCAGAGTACTACTTAATAGATGGCCTCTTAGACAGCAAAGCAACAGGCAAAGTAAGCAACACCTAACCGAGTCACATGCACTCTTCACCAAGATCAAACAAGAACTTGTCTTTTAGATGAAGTCAAAGAGCCCTAGGCAGGAGGGAAAGGACTTCTTCATATATTCCAACCGTTTTTACCCCAAGATTTTGACAAGTGTGGATCCATCAGTAAATATTTTGTTGAGAGGTACTAATTGCTACTGTGATATCACCGATGCTCTGGCTCAGCACAGCTTTCATGTTTTCTCCACTGTCATTCTAAAATTAAGACAGTGGCCAGTTTGTCAGTAAGTTGTCTCTGCAACCAAGTCTTCCACCACTTTTCAACATCACTGATTTAACTGCTGTATCTACAGCAGAGCGAAGTCTGTGCTTGTGCCATAAATGAAAAGGGGATGCAAACTGAACCTGGACACAAGGCTTGAAATTACTTGTAAATTCTCAACAAGGTTATAAAAGGGCCACTTGAATATGAAACAGAGATAGTGAACAAATCCTGGAATAAGCTTTTAAAGAGAGAAGAATCCAGGCCAAATGGAAACACACAAAGTATATTTTATAATGAGCAATGTGTAAAAAGCTATCCAAATCATGGAGCTCAAAATGAGAATAAACAGTGATCTTCCAATAGGGACAAGTACAGATAAGGTAAGTATCTGCTAAAAGGCTGAACTCTGAGTAACCCTTGGGTGTTACCAACTGCTTGAATAAGTCATCAGTACGTTTCACTAATGGCCAGAAAAGACTGTAGCAAAACCACTATACATTCAATATGGCTAATGTGGAATTCAGTACCTGTCAGTGTGACTGTTGCCCAGCAGTTAATTATGTAAAAAACAGACGTGCAATCCACTTTTGCCTGCGATGAGCATGGCTGATCCTGCAAGTTAATTGATCTGTCCAATAAGATGGAACAATGCCTGCATTCACCCAAACTACAGCAATAAAGAACGAACGAACAAAAAAAGCTAAGCCTCACTCAAGCACACATCATGTACTCATTCCCATCTTGATCTGCACGGGCACCAGTGGAGGTCAGCAGGATCATTGTGAAATGTGAAATGCCTTGGGTGTAAACACCTGGAAGAGTGTCAGCCCATAACAGAAAACAAAAGACAAATTCTCCTGAAAAAAATTTTATACACTTCGAGGTGATTTTACATTTGTTAAGGCTCTTTGACAGATCACATCAACACTAACTGGTGGAAATAAAAATTAAGTGCAGAGCAAAGCTATTCAGGTATTTGAAGGAAGAGTGCTAGGGGGCTCCTGGAGCACTGTTGGACAGCAGTAGAGATTGCAACCCAGGTGGCTGGAAAAACAGAGCCCCCAGGTGGAGTTTGGAGCCTCCAGCCATGGGTTAAACTGTTCAGCCACGTTTATTTTCAGAGTGATGACTGCCTTTCAGTAGCTACTTGGTTTGAGATGGCACAGATCCTGTGTTCTTAGCCTGGGACAGGTTTAGTTCTTAACTAGGTAGGCCCTTAAAATATAAAGTAACAACTCTAATACAGAAACCTTTCCCCCGGCCCCAGCCTTCCCCAGACCTATGGGAACAGAAACCATCATGCAGCGCTTTGTATCTTCCCTGAAGTGAGTGAGATATTCACTGAGTGTTGATGACAACGTCTGACTGGCAAGCAGTCATTATCCCATGGGAATGAGGAAATGTGCAAACACACTGGAAACATGACCGTGTGTCACGCTGCCATCGATCACCTCTCACCACAGACAGCAGTCAGCACTGCAGACAATGAACCATCCAGGGCAGCAGGGCTCTTGCTCTGTAACTCCACATTGCCTTTTCCTGAGCCTTCTAGAAGAAAACAAAAGGTGAACCCTAGACAGCCAAAGACGCATGAGATCACACAACTGCCCATCACTAAGCATAACAGCAGAACTTGGCCAGCTCAACAAGTATCTCAAGCGTTTCTTGCCAGGTACTTGAGTTTCCAGCAGAGATGCTGCAGTTTCTTCCAAAAATGTTGTCTTCTTAAACAAACTGGACAGATTGTTGTGGAGATGCTAAGAGAATGTCAATCTGCTAAATGTCAGAAGGATTTTGACTAAACTAGGAAGAAAAATGGTCAGGAGTTGCAGCTATATAATTAGTAACAAATCTTTAATTCTACATGTTTGGATAGCAAGGCTGATTTAGAATCAATTGCTGAAGTGGAGCAGCCAAGACGACAGATTCAGATCTTTTCTGTATCAGTGGAAATGCAGAGTAGCTCCACTGAAGCCAAAAAAGTATGTAACCCTGCAACAGCTCCATCCGCACAGCCCGGCAGAGCTAATTTAATGAAAACACTGACTTATTTTCTTTTTCCTTAATCATCTTTTTACCTATTCATGAAATGCACCCAAGCCCAGGAAGATTGAAGCTCCTCAAAGGCAGGGGCTGAGCCGGGAACAGATGCCAGAGTGGCCAAATTTCAAGTCAACTGTTTGGTTCAATATCTGAAAGCTCAGGCCCCAGACTCCTTTCCTTCTTGTAGTCTCTCTCTGTGAACAGAAGTTTCATTGAGGAAAGATATGAAGAGAAAAAAATCCTGGGCACCTTGTTCCTGCTCATGTGACTGATCCATGGATTTGGGCTTCCATGGCAGACTCCAGACTTCCAGCAGACTGTTAGGACATGTAAGAAAGAAGCTCTTTTGAAATGCCTAAGTTTCTTTAAACTCACAAAAGAGCAAGAAAATCACAGCCTCTATCTGAAAACTGTTTTGTGAAGTGACACATCTTACATTTTACACATTATTCATATAATCTATGGAAGAGAGTTAATAGTTGACTGACATTAAGATGTTGAACACCTTCCAGCCCAGAAATGCTTACAGTGTGCCAGCTCTACATAAACTGAATCTTGAATTACAAGGACTAATTGAGGGTGCTGTGTGTCACCATGGAAGGGATGTGGAGTTTTATCAGACATTGGACAAACTGTTATCTTCTCCCCCCCAGGAAGATGTTGCCACCAGCAACTTGAGACACTGCCATCACCATCTGTAACAAAGGAAGCAAGGCCAGAAATTTTTGTCTCCTTTCTCATGTCAGGAAGGGTGTTTGTACAACAGATGAGCAAGAGTGGTGAAGAAATCAAAAATAATTCAGAAAACATGGAAATAAAGCTAATACCAGTTGCTTTGGACACACAAAAAATGTATTACAGAAACATACCACATACAGTCTTGTATCCTCTTGATACAATCTCCTCTTGATGACTTTAACATGGTAGTCTTGGATGAGTCAGCGGGAGATCTGCCCAAGTAAAAACCTCAGGATTGCACCCTCCAAAATTATCTTCACCAAAATCCAGAGAACTTAACAGCCTTAATGTGTCCCCACAATACATTGAGTCATTCCAAAGATTAATTTTGGCTTACCAAAATTCTTTGGCTAGGTAAAGGAAGAACAAAAATAGTGGTGTCCACCAAACTGAAAGGAAAACAACAATCTCAAAGCCATTTGTCTTCACAGTAATTTCAGAGTTATGCTAAAAATATGAAGATGGCATATGGCATTCATAGTGGGTCTCATCACTCTCTGTAGCACCCAAGTAAGAGGGAGACAAGTGCAAGGTGCAGATTTTGGTGGCTGAGTGTGATGGAAAGAGATGTGGGAGGGAAGAAGCTACTGAAGGGCACTGAGAAGGAAAGCAGTGGGATGGGGCTTGGGTTTTCACTTCTGATAAAGGTATGTTTTATTAAGCATGAAATAATTAAATTTATTAATGGACAATAACACTTTTTAAAGGACCAGCACTGCCTTGTACAAGGAATACCACCTAAGGCAAGTGAGAGAAATGTCAAAGTTTCCAAGCCCTTGTTTCAGACTGTTTACAGCATTGGAGTCCCTTCCATGTTCCAGGGGGAAACATTTTGTCCAAGGTCACACAGAAAGTCTAGGACATAGGGAAATTATAGCAGGTGTCAGACCACCATTCCACCTCCCAGTCACTCTCATTCACCATCCTAGTCACAATCCAACCATGAGGAAAAACCTTCCTCTGCAACTGCACAGGCCAGACACATCAGTGAAAGGAGTGGCTTTCCCTGGAGGAAGGCAGAGGGAGCTTTAAGATATTCCTCGTGCCAACTCACCTCACACCATTAAGCTTTTTCCATTCCTGTTCCTCCCTCACCTCACAGTCATCCCTTTTTATTTTGGCCAAATATTTTACCACCCTCTTAGATACATTGACTGCTAGAAAGAGCATTTCTGTAATACCCGCAGACTCCAAGGCCCTAAAGCCCCCCAGACTGCTCAGCTGCACTCAGCCAAGGGTCTGGCAGTACCCTGGTGCTGGCTGTCCCCAGGGCTCTGCCCCACACCTGGCAGCGAGGCTGTTTTTGCAGCAGCTTTTCAGCAGCAGCACAGAGATTCCTCAGAGCAAAGCAGTGACAGAAGCTGGGCCACCTGGTCCAGAGCTGTGCCTAATGTCACAAAGGGGATTTTGCCCAGGCTGTCCTTAAGAGGATTAGGGAATCATCTACTTGCACAAAACAACAGTCACATCTGCTGCTCCAGCGCAAGTTGTTCTTATCTGCTCTCACAAAGCTCATTTCTGCTCTGGACTGACAACTTCTCCTATTACAGAATCTTGCCATGTAATGCAGACATTTGTGAAGAACTGGGGGTTGGATACAGGTGGATGGTGAGCACCAGACCAGGTGTATTCAGAGCTCATCCATCCCACAATACTAAGCAGCATCACACAGAGCAAATAAACAAATAGGCCTGGTTCTCAGAGGCTGAATATTCACAGCAAGCTGGATATCACTGAGCAGTCAAAGTCCTGAGGCTTCAAAGGGGTTTAAGAGGACTGGGGTGTGTTCAAAATTTGTGAAAATGTAACCAATTATTTAGCAGTTTAAATCAGTCAAACATTAAAGCTCAGCTCACAAGTGAAATTCCCAATATACTTCCTATATCAGAGACAGAAAAATCTTTGTTGTGTCAGATGTGTAGATGTATAAAATGGTACCAAACTGGTACATCTAAAAGGAAGAGGAAATGAAAGCAAATTCCTTAAGGCAAGACCTAAAACCTGGCTACTTTTCTTGGCTTTTTGACCTCTAAGATACATGCAGACCAGCCACCTTGATTTTTCCTCCTTTCCATTGGCAAGAGATAAGATTATCAAGGTGCCTATAAATTGCTTTTATTGATTTTACAGATGGGGGTGGTTTTTTTCACTTTTTAGATTTTATAACTAGACTTGTAATTTAGATTTCAGGTATGGCTTCCTAAAAGAAATCCAGGATTGCCCATTTGACCCCTAAGCAAATCAACCCTAATCCTATAACATTCTTCCACAGGATTGAGCACCCTTTCACTCCCAAGGTGGTCCCACCAGGTTAAACCAGGGTTTAACCATTGTACTCTTGCTCATCCCACTGGTGCCACTGCTGTTGCATGGATTAGTGATGGACTTCCTCTGCCAGGACTCGGCATGGGATCATCAGTACAGCAATCCTGGATGCACAGAGCACACGGGGACAGATGGGTGGAAGCAGGGACAGAGTGAGCTGCAGCATGAATAGGGCACAAGGTGTAGTGAGGAGCTGGACCCGGTGTGTGTGGTCTGACTTGTTAACAAAACCTCCTGTGAAACAGGTTTCTTTTGCAGGAACAAGTCCTAGTGCTTACCTACCCTTCCACCTCCACAAGTTTT
Source organism: Aleadryas rufinucha (assembly GCA_013397815.1). Lineage (NCBI taxonomy): Eukaryota > Metazoa > Chordata > Aves > Passeriformes > Aleadryas > Aleadryas rufinucha. The sequence goes on along the minus strand of VZTH01017112.1, from coordinate 104,352 downwards.
TTCCAAAATATTTGACTAAAATATTCCACTGAAGTTGGTTGCCCCTTCCCTGCTGCTGAAGGATTGGGGATTGCTCTGCCCTTTCTCATAGCCTTCTCCAACAAAGACTTCACCTCCCTAAAGGAAATTAATCCGCTTCTTCTACAGTTTTCTCATCAGAAACAGCTCCCTCTGCCTCATGGTTCTTGTTCATCTCTTGTGGGCTCTATCAAGTGTTTCCACACCTTTCTCAAAGCATGCTGACCAGAACTGGACATGTTAACTCAGTTCAGCCCCCATCACTGATGGGAATGCTTCCCCCAGTGCAGCTGTGGGGCTTCTGCCAGTTCTCCTGAGCATAAAATTTCATTCTTTTGCAACAGAATTATATCATTTCTCATGAGTTTGCCTCCCAGACCCCCACTGCACTAATATTTATCTGCACCCTCAAATTCTTCTGTCCAAGAACCACATTGTGCTGTTGTCTCCATTGAGTCACACCTGACAATTCCAAATTACTTCTTAAACTTTATCTTTAAGATTATTTTGATATTCCAGTAGGTAAAGTGCTTTCAAGTCTGGTGTGCTGGTACAACAGATAGTGCACTTACCTTTCTGCAGATTTCACTCAAATGAAGTGACTCCCTTCAAACAACTGTATGAATTTAAGCCTGCCTCAGATATGAAACTACTAGAAAAACTACACACAGAGGCATTTTTCAGATAATCTTATTTGATACAGTTTTTAGTTATATATTTTTTTTAAATATTTTTTTTTAAAAATCACTTCATTGACATCTCCAGCAGTCATACCTCGTATCTTTGTTTCAGAGCTCAGTTGCTCAGGGCAAGATCAATACCATATGCAGAGGGGTCCTGCAGGTACTTGATCGATTGAGAGATTTTTCTCTGGCCAATCCATTGTTTTTCAAAGGATTTATTTCACCTCAAATAAGAACATATATTCCTTTAACATCACTCTTGACACCAATTCTAAAGGCTGCTCTTAGCTGCCTTCCTGGAGAGCCACTAATGAAAAAGTAGCAGCCTCTTGGATCGAAAGGAGTCCAGGCTCTCAGCAAAGTTTCATAAAGGAATTAGGAATTGCTCTGCTAGGTCAAGTCATTGATCCAGTTAAAGGATTGAAGACAGACATGGACACATAACCAGTTACTTAACTAATTACCCCCCAGCAAGTGAGCCACACTAATTGGTGATGTCCAAGCTCTCAGTCTGCAGAAACGTGCAGTAAAAGTATAGCCTCTCTCATAATGAAGGTGAATCCACTCCTGAGGGAAGGTTTGTTAGCAATACTCATTTCAGAAGCATCACCACACCAAGAGCCTGCCCTAAGTGGCATCTTATTTATCACACAAAGGATAATCAATACAGAGAGATCATGAGAAGTAGGCTGCTTCATCAAATAACTCAAATATTTTAAGTCTCTCCAGGAGAAGAGGCAGAACATAAAGGAGCTCACTGACTACTTCTGAACTGCCCTGATGCTGTAAGATCAGCACTGTGTTCTTTGCACTCCTGGTACAGCAGCAAGGAAAACACTAGCTGAGTGCTTGGCTCCTCACACCCACAGTGAGGATCTTGGATGCTGTCAGCTTGAGAAGCCCTGTGGGGAGAAGACAGAGCAAACACTTCTGCAGGACAGACTCCAGTAAAGACAACAGGGAGTGTCCCACTGGGGCTGGGTGCCTGGCTGGCAGCTGCTTGGGGAACATGGAGCCATAGCAGTGAGGGCCTGACCCAGCAATGCCATCAGTGATGAGCTCCTGCCCACATCTCCTAAGACCCAAGTGTTTAACTGAAGCTAAGCTGTAATTTGAGCGTTCACCTGAGGTCTCCAGTAAGGGGAGAAATGCCACACCAGATCTCATCTTCCACACAGGAAGAGGAGTTAAAGAACAAAAATAGTAGCAGCCAGGTGCTCCAGTTCCTCAACTTGATTGAATTTGGCATGTGAAATATAGTAAGTTCAAAACAGTAATTACAGAATAATACATATGAGAAAAAGGCCCAACTCACAAAAAGGAAAGCAATTACAAGCAAAATTATCTGGGAAAGAGAATTAATGGAAAAATATGAGTGATGATGGATATATTTTACTAGATGTCAGAAAAGTGACAATTGCAGAAAAAAAATTTCTCAAAAAGAGACTTGTTTCATAAAATAAATGAAATCTTCTGAAATTCAAAATTATATGAAAATAATTTGATAGAATTATTAAATAATTTAATACTCAGGAATTGTTTTAAAAGATGACTGAGAGCAGTGCACATTCCATCAGTCAAGTCCATTAACAGATATAAGTAGCTGAGCTGACAGGAAGAAACCAGCAGCCATGAGGACATTCAGGATAATTCCAGTAATTACACTCTATGGGGCAGATGACTCTGTGTTTGGGAGGAAGTTACTCGAGGTATCCATAGGATCACTTGATGGACAGATGCACATTGAGTCACATCACCCAAAGAGAAACACAGCACACTAAGTGAAATGAGAGAACACACTAATTAGGAAATGCAATCACTAGGAAGACTTAATAAATAAACAAGAGGCACTGGGAAGGCTGGCAGAAGACAGCAGAGGGCGAGCAGACTTCGAGGATACAAACTTGGTACATTCTGAAGGAAATGCCCCTGATAAATTATTCCGTGGGGAAAGGAAACCTGTTCATTTGAAAAATTGTAACAAGTACTAATGAAAAATAAATTTGATACAGGTGGAAAGAGGACAGTATGAAAAACTGAGTCATTGCAGAGTACGGTCAGCAAGGATGAGGGAAGGAGAATATCTCATAGGAATAGGGAGCATTGCTGGGTTACAAGGGCAGCTGAATGTAGCAGCCAGCAAGACCTGGGGACAGCAGACAGCCAGCATCCAGCTATCCCTTCCCTGCAGCACCCTGCATTTATTTTCTTTAGAGATTATTCATTGGCACCAAATTTCCTGGGCTTTTTGCAGGCTTGCTACAGCTGGTCAGGAGTCTGTGATAACCCTGCATCCACAGTGCCTGTGGATGCAGCACATACCCGGGGAAAGAGGGTATCCTGCACACACTGCATGCCCTGTACCCACAGCACAAAGCCTTCTGTGCATCAATACAGCAGCTATCCAGGTGCCCAAAAGAGTATGTTCCGTCTTCTTTTACCTTCTGCCCTTTCCATCCTGGCTGTTTCATGGATAAATGTGAGCTTTGAAGAATACCTTAACAACCACAAAACTGTTTATCAGCACCACCACGGAGCACACACAGTCCACCCTGCATTTCACTGTGTGCTCTTCTGCCACTCAATGAGCTCAATAAGTAAATGCAAAACAGGAGTACCCATAATAATTTTTCTTCTGCTTTATGAATATCAACCAGTTTAAATACAATTGCAGTAAACAGGATTATTATTCTTCTGTTTATATTATGCTGGTCTGTCCCAGCATAGAAATCAAATAATTAATGATAAAACAAAATAAGTCTGTCCTAGCCAGCGAATAAATACCTTCTGGGTGCTGGTCAAAAACATAGCAGTTGTGCACCTAAAACACATGTCCCTGCCTGCTAAATGTGCTGTGATTGTGTTCCTATTCCCATTCAGCAAAACACCACGGGGCCAGAGCCCCTGACAGTCAGGTCTCCAGTCAGCCTCTCCTTAGCTGTCCAACTTCAGTACCTACAACATTTCAGATTTCTGGTCAGAGTGAACAATGTCTTTCACTTGTGTTCTCAAAATCTGTGTGCTGCAGCCCAATTTCAATCCTCTTTATGCAAACTGGGATTACTCCACAGAAGTCAATGGCATTCTTGGCAGGCACCCACTTTCCAAGGAGGTTTCAAGGAATGGAGGCAGCCCAGGAGGCTGCCACTGCCTCACAGACTGGCTTAGACACAGCAGCACAATGGAAGTGATGCTCCAGGACACAAAAAGAGAGGAAAAGCAGGCAGTGTGGTGGGCCACGTGTAAGGTGCAGAGCAGTTCCCAAGTGATACCTCCTTCAGTGAGCAGCAGCAGCAGTGACATCACTCCCCTGCAGCACCCAGCACTGCACTGAGCTGATGTTGGCAGCTACAGGGAGAATCTGCTCCAGCTCTGCTCCGACCTCTGCAGCCTCCCCATCAGCCCCATTTGCTCCAATGAGTTGACAAGACTCCTTGCAGCAGCACAGCATTAAACTCAACACCTCCAAGTCCTCAGCAGCTGGAGTTTGAATAAAGAACATGCTAGAATGCCCAGCTCTGCACTGGAGATGAGATTTGCATGTCTGTGGGGATCTCATCAATAGAAAGTGATAGAGCATAGTTTTGTGGAAATTTATCAAGTGTTTCTACAACTGAGGAAGCACTTGAGAGGACAAGCAGTGCTGCACACAAACACCCATTTCATGAACGCAAACACCTCTTTTTTTATGTATGTGCAATTTGCTTTCCTGCACATACTAATGGAGAGAACAAAGATGCAGAGCACAACAGGTATGATGGAGCCTGAAGTGGGCAGCATCAAATATTTAGGAGGGTACCTTCAGGACTGAGAGGTAAGAAGTCTGCCTGTGACCATGACCTGCATGAGATGCTGGCATACAGACTATGCCTTCTAGTAAATAGCAGGAAGCCAGGTACATGGGTATCTGCAAGATGTTCAAATTCCTAACAGTAGACTAGGAGCTTTATATGAAACTGAAAAGCCTTTGGTTGCTGAAGGTGGGAAGGAAGTGGTTCTTTCTGTGACGCTTCATCAGTCTCATGAGAGTGTCACAGTGTTTCAAAGAGATCTTCTTGCTTTCAGCAGAGGATATAAAAACCCAAAGATGCTTGAGCAGGATAGATCCTTCAGCTTTCCTGTAGGAAAGATGATGACAGCAAGGAAGCTGCACAGCCTGTCTGTGTGCCATGCACCTGGGGCACGCTGCATACCCTACCCACAGTGCTGCTGCTGGGCACCACTACACAAGTGCTGCTCTGCTTGGGAGGAACACAAAGTGAAACAGTTTTGAAAATTTGTGAAATCTACTAAGGCTTCTAATGAAAGAAGATTTGGAAATCTGTTAAACACTGATAAAAATGATGAAGTAGTTCATAATACCTTATTAACTCCTGAATAAAAAAAAGGCTTATTGCTGTACTGAAAAAAAAGGGGGGAGAAAGCGTGTATAAGCACTGAAAAAGCGTTATAGATAACACAACAGCATCCAAAGTTGCCCAATTGCAGGCTTTACAACAAAAATACATCCTGAAGGATAACAGCAATTCTGCTTGCCAGAATCACAAAATCTGTCAAGTAAAACCATCATATGAAAAACAAGAAATAAAAGCATTATTCAGACAAAGCTGGATTCATTTAGTGTTTATGCAATATAGCTTCCCATTTGCACTGGGTTACAAAAGTGGCTGTCCAGCCACAGCCCTACAGTTCACATGGCACCTACATAACTCCTTCCCTTCACTCAGGGCTGGCTTGCAAAACCTTTGCCCATCATGTTTCCGTGTCTGGCAGCTTGTGCACAGATACGAAATACACCATCCAATGAGCTGTACAGAATCCTTCCCTCATGGTTATATACTCAGTTCTTGATAACAACACAACTCCCAGAAAGCAACACCACGATGCACCCTCCCCTGTGGATGCAGTAGCATTTTGGAGGAGCAGGAGCCTTGAAAGGACTCTGATGGAAGAAGGCTGGAAATTATGTTAAAAGCAATTAACCCTTCACACCACAAACTGAAGACCCATGCTACAGAAACTATTCTCTGTCTGGGGAATGCTTATGCCCTTCACAACCCCACCAATGCCCTTTTTAATAGAGCAAACATCCTCAAAAGGTGTTTATTATCTATCTGGTCACTAATCATACTGCCTCTTCAAGGGAAGAGCAAAAGATCATGGCCAGAAATACATTTTATACTCCTGGACCCAAATGGGGCACTTGCTCCTGAGGACCTGGATCCAGCAAAGCAGGGACACACCTGACATGCTCCATCAAACACGAGACCAGTCTTTTGCAACTGAGATCTTGCACATCAAACAACATGGAGGTTACAGACAGTAACATGCAAAGCTGCACCCCAGCTCAAGCAGCTGTGAAACACTATCGGATTCAGTTCAGACTTGCCTCCTGAAGGCCCCAGGGCTCCTAGGAGATAACACTTCTCACAGAAAGGTAATGCTGGAGAGCTCAGCACTGCACAGCCATGCACTGCTAACCCCTGAGCACCATAGATACAGTAGATAGCACACTCGAGATCATACTCTGGGAATGTATCCTTGCTCATTGCTGGCTGTTTTCTAGTCAGAGTTGCTTTTCTGAAGTCACTTCTACATACCAAAACATTTTTTGTGTATGATTCAGAAACATGCTATAGTAATAGAGGGGAGACAGGGAGTCTGCCCAGCTCCGTTCAGTTTTATCTCTACCAGCTGCTGCACAGAGCACGAGCAATTCAGGAATCATGGCAAAAACATTTTTCTAAACAGTCCTATGGTCTATTGAGAGGAACGGAAGTTTATTACCATCAATGACTCACTCCCTGCTGAAGCTTTTTCCTGGACGAACTGCATTCTACACTATTATGTTCCAGTAACAATAAACTATTAATAGGCGAGGGAATTCATAGTTCACCTCACAAAAATGTAACCAAAAGCGAGGAAAATATGGAATATGCTATAGAGATTAAGTTAAATATTTCATTTCTCCCCCTCTGATGAGCAAGAATTATAGCCCTTCATAATAAATTTCAGTCGTAGTTTGTCAGAGGATATGCACGAACACATAGTATTGAAAAGGAATTGTGTTTATAACAAATGTAGCTTAAAAAACATTTTTTCCTCTGACAGTTCCTGTAGTAAGTGCAGAAAATTTGCTTTCCCCAACGCAGCCAAAAAGTGAGATCTTAGGATACTTGGGATCAATTCCTGACCCTACTAACCCTCCGCAATGATCCCTGACAAATCATTTCGCCTCCCTCTGTCTATCCTGCAGCCTGTAAATTAGGAACAACACTTTTCACCTCAGCAAAAGAAAATAGCCTCTGTTAATGATTTTTAAGGCCACATTTAGCAATAAGGGAGGCAGGAAATGTGATCTTAAACCCAACAGCACCAATTAGTTAGGTGACTGCTACACGGAGTGAGGAGCTGACATCACCTTGGTGTTAAAAACCATTGTTCACTCTCCTGGTTCTCTGCCACTGGTTGTCTTTGGATTTCAACCTGTACATAGAAGATTTCCACACCATCACCTTCAAAGCTTTTGAGGTTTTTTTAAGCTATAGAGCAATGGGGGAAATTCTGCAGGTTATCTCCCAATTTTTAAAAATAAAATCTACTTAAACACCTGGCTCAAACTCAAATCAACAGAGTTTCATACTACACTAGCAAGGAATAGAAGAAAAAAAAAAAAAAGGAAAGTAAAATGTTTAGATACAGAAAAGATACTTTGAGCTTCATGTCAATCAACATCCAAGTCTACCAAAACAAGGCTTCACCCAAAAACTGACTCATTCCTAAACTCTAACAGCACTTGGTCTCTTCCATCTATGTTTATCCATCTCAAAATCCATTGTGACTCCATGATTCCTACCAGCACTGGAACACCAACGTACTTGTGAGTGTGTGTGCACCCTCCCACTCCTGTGGAAACAGTCCCTGTTTCACAGGATCAGCCCGGAGGGCATCAGCCCTGCAGCCTGCGGCCACCCCAGGGGAAGGGCCTCTCCCCTCAGTCCGTGCAGGAAGTGATCCATCTATTCACTGCCACTGAGGTATGACAGACACGGAGCCCATTTACAGGAACGATCAAGATTCAATAAAGCAACTTCAAAATACGCCAGATGTCAGCTCTTTGTTTACAGAGACACCAATGTAATTTGAAGGCATCTGTAACTATTGCTCACTCTAAAAGTGGGAATTTTAAAGAAAAAGGTGGGTGGAATGGGAGAATAAACTCTTGTGGTTCTGACTGTCAGTTAAGACCAAGAGCTCATAATGAAAAGATTAGGAAAAAAGAGCAAATGTACAAAAGCTCATCCCACCCATCTGAGTAAGCAGCAAAAGTAATGGGCTTGGCTGCTCAAAAATGGTGTGGGATGATGTAGTATGAACAGGACTGAGGAGATCTTAGAAGCACCCTGCTGCCTCTGTCCCTGGAGCCAGGACAACTCCCACGTTGCTCCATCCTTCAAGCACAGAACATGAGCTAATTGCAGCAGCTCCTCCAAAACTTACTGATTTAACAAATGCTGAACAGAGTGCTGGGTGTATCAGATGTGCTCTGGCTCCTCCAATTCCATCTTAATTCATCCTAGAAGAAATCTTGGAATGACTGTGTGGCTAAAACTCTGGACAGGCAGCTGCAGCACTCACAGGAATGTCTTGAGATCCTCTAGTGTAGTTCAAGGGCCAGGGAGCAGGTCCTTCTGGATCTTTTCCTGTTCCTGACATGTGAACTTCGATTCATTCTCTTGTAGCAGGTATAATTCAAATACACACTTAAATGTTTTGTTAAATTGGGGTGGATTGCTGAACTACGAAGAGATTTTACAGAACACCTTGAGCAGGAATACAAGTTATTATAATGACTTAATTTAAAAAAAAAAAAAGCTGTGTGAAAAAGAAACATTTCTTCATGGGAATGCAGATTTCCATTGTCTTAAAATCATCCTTAGGATGTGAAAACAGTCTGTGAAACATTTGAGATGGCATGGAAATAATTTAGACAGTGCTTAAAACACCATTTATGGAAATTTGGTTAGAAGACTAAAAAATGATAAATACCTACCTATAGAAACAAATTTACCTTCCAAAGTCATGAGCAAATTTATTAGACAGCTGTATTAAAACCAAGTTTATTTATACAGAACAAAAATCTTGGGAGGAAACAGAATTTGTCTGGGATCTGAACTAATCATTCATGCTTTACTGAACAAATAAAAAAAATAGGCTCTTTCAGTGATGAATGCACATCCAAGTACTGTCCTGTTCTAAATGTGCTTAGTATGTGCCATAGAACAAGTGTGCAATGGATTTCCAAGAAATTTAATTTTAACAGGGGAAGACATGGAAGGAAGGAAGAAAGAGCACTCTCACCACCAGCAGCTGAGCAAAAGGAGGCTCTTGTACCACCAGTGAATGGAGAAAGACAGCATTAGATGGGGGTGTAAATTAATAGTTCAGCATAAGGGGCAACAGTTTAACTTAAAAGTCATATAGAAATGAAATGCACTTTATTCTTTTTCTGCTGTTGTCAAAGGTAAATTGTAACCAGACTTCAAACATGGAGAACATGTCACAGTTTGAGTGGAGTCCAGCTCACAAACCCTAATTCCCAGCACACCTTCAGCAGGAGCTCAGAGAGCTCATTTCCCCTTTTGCCAAGGAAAAAGGGGTGTCATTTCAGGCCACAGAAAGTTGTACATTTGAAAGACTTACAAGTTCATGCAATTAGCAAGTCACTGGAAATCTGAAGCCTATGGAAAAAGAGAGCTCACTAAGGACAAAACAACATGCAAAAGGGCCATTCCGGGCTCCTTTCAGCAGGATCAAAGCCCTCCTGAGCAGCAGGGTGAGAACAGCTGTGGAGAGGAGGAGGAGGAAGGAGGGCAGCAACAGGGAGGTGCTGAGCAGATCCAGAGACATCCAGCCACCACTCCAGCCTGTTCACAGCCATGGCACAAGGATCCTGTCAGGGTGGCACCTGCCCACAAGCACCTGACTGGCAAGGGACAGCAGCTCTTCCTGGAAGAGTGTGTAGGATAGTATTATGCCCATAGCCATGGGAGTTCTATGAAAAAGTTTGTCTCAACACAAATTTTATTTTCTTCTCCATTTCACCTTTCCAGACGCCATTCACATCACAACCTGTTCCTATAAACTGGGTGCAAGTAACAGGCAGAGCTTGGGACCAAATCTGGCTCATAGTGCTTCCTCAAATGCCTCCATTGCCCCCACAGTTCCCCCAACACAGCCCTGTCATCTATCACAAGAATATCCCGACCCCTCGAGCCCCATCGGGGTGGGGGTGTCCCACAGCTGCCACATTACACCAGTGGCTGTTATTCCAAATAAGGGAACCTGTTGCAAACTCCCGTCAAGCTGCCTTGTTCTGGCTGGTTTATGTTAGGGAGACAAGACTAAACAGACCTTCATATTTTCAGAATTAACCACTAAAAATGAAAAATTGATTGTTTGTTTCCAGAGTGCAGATGAAGGGGAGTCCTGCGGCCAGCGGCTTCTTTTGGAAACCACACCACAGCAAATGCAGCACCGGGTTATCTCTTTTCTCTTAAGAGTCTTTGGGATGGATTCAGTGAGGAGTAAACACGTGTGATCTCCAAGTCACATTTTGGTGCAACCACACCGTCTCTCTCCAGTTTCTCCCAATGTGAACCAGGCTTAGTGTGTGGCCCCACAGCAGTTTTTCTGTTGTATTTCCCCATTATTTTTGCCAGGGTGACAGTCAGGTTGTTATTTTTTTAAAGCTGATCTATTGAATGTCAGATTAAGGGAAGTTTCACTGCTTTACAGCAAACTTGCACCACATAGACTGTTTTAACTGATATCATGAATGTAAATCAGTGCTGGTCATTTCATTTCCCTCTTGCTATTTAAGTGGTTTCAGTTGTCTTTCTAACTATCAGGACTGCTATTTTGCGCTGCAAGGCTTGAATTAAGTATTTTTAGGCTGCACGCCTTGAAAAGATGCATTCTTACTCTATCTGACCACTAATCCACATGGAAGCTGTAGGACCACTTTTTGTGCAACGCTGAGCTCAATCTAATATTACCACGTCTCAGCAGAGCTTATTTACTCAGGTTCAACCTAGGCAAACTGAATTCACCTCTGCCTGCCACATGGACATATGCTCACATCCCAGCTGGCAGGATCTGGGTATCGCCTACTTAACCCTTGCTTTGCTTTTCCCCATCTCTGCACAGCCACAGGCTGTTTATTCACACCTGATAAACACGATAAGCCTCAATATGGCAAAGAAATATGGAAAACAAAGACAAACTGCTCGGGATGTGACATTTGTTCAGCAACAGAATTTCAATAGAGTGCTTGCAGCTGAACAAAGAGGGAGAGAGGCAGAAGAGAAACAAGGAAAGGTCCTACAAGTCAACAAGGGCACAAACCCCATCATTCATCAATACTTAGAGGAAACCCATCCTCAGCTCCTCTTGCATAAATCAAGACTAAGTTCCATCAATTCCATTAATATATTACATGACCCATAATTAAGATATTGAGAAGCCTTTTTCTTCCCAAAACCCAGTGCAGTGGGCTGTCAGCTCCCCACCCTCCGAGAGGGAAGCACTGGGGCTGCAGCAGGCAGAAAAGCAAGGATGAGTCCCAGATAAGGATCCATTCCACCGTTACTGCTATGCAGGGAGCATGACCTGTGTTACTGTCCCTGGAGACCCAGACAGAAGTCACCACATCAGTAGAAAACAATTAAAAATAGTCTGCAGGAGCACTGAGTAGCAGCACTGAGCTGCAGGCAGGAGAGGCAGCAAGAGAGCTTGGAAAAGACCAAACTCCTTATCAGCCTCCTTCCACATCCATAAGTCCAGCCATGTTTTCAAAGCACACATCAGGACACCTCATGTCTGGTTCTGTTTATTTGAACTGCGTATATAAATACCTTATTAGAGAAAGAAATGGCCTTTTTCATCAAAAATTGCCTCTTCTTTATACCCTAGCCCCTGGCACAGACACACAGCGACGCGGAGGGCGCAGGCACGGCTGTGAGCACGGCTACTCAACTGGCAGCAAACCAGGCCTCTGCGCTGCCAAATTAAAAGCAGAAATGCAGATGGGAAAGGTGCCTTTTCTCCCTCTGGCCAAACAGCCACCTGGCACAGGAGGGGTCAGACTGATATAGCAACATGAATGCAAGAAACCCATTAAGGCTCAACCCAGCTCTTCCCAGGAGACATCCCACGCAGCTCTGGCTGTGAACAGATACATGTACCCACAAATTCCTCCCCTTTTTATTGAGTGCTCCTTATCTGGTCAGGAATTGAGAAAACTACTAAAAAACATCAATTTGATGTTCTTAACGCTTAGCTTCAAGAGAGACAACCAACAAGAAAACACAGGTTTGAAAGGAGACAGCATCAAGTACGTGAGCACAAGGCAAGGACTGGGATTTTCCATCTGTCTCTGCCAGGAACTCACTTTCTCCTCTGGATTATGTTTGCACGAGGCAGGATCTAATCTAAATTGAGAAATTTGTGTAGATTGGTGCTTGCTTTTACCAGAATTACATTTTAAAGGCCAGATGCTGCTCTTTGCTGCAAGTCTAAAGCAGCACTGCTGAGGGATAGCACAACTTCCAGTTTACATGTGTCTCTCACAGCAGAACCTGGTTCAATAAGTATTGGGACCTCAAATCCAAAACACAGGTTACAGGTAAAAACCAGCATGATGGGGCTTTTTGCTGCGGCATAATCTCCACAAAGTCCATCAATAGTGACTTCCGGTAACACTATGCTGACTCAATCCTTTCAAGTGTAAAGTTCTGGGATATCTGAACTCAAGCAAAACTTGATTACAATACAGGTATAAGGTCTCTTAAATCATAGAGTGAATGTCAGGCTAATTTCATAGAATCATTAAGGTTAGAAAAAACCTCTAAGGTCATCTAATCCGACACTTTCAGTGATGGCAATTCCACCACTTCCCTGGGCAGCCTGTTCCAATGCTGGACCACTCTTTAAGAGAAGAAATTCTTTCTGGTGTCCAGTCTACACCTGCTCAATCAATTTTTGTGTTTTTCAGCTCAGATGGTAAAAGTGCAATACTTGAAGAGATGCTCACTGCATCTAAGAGTAATTTTAGAATAGCCCTCAGCAAACACCTCCATACTTCCATCTGTGAGCCATTTCACACTGGGGAGGCAAAACTCCATCTTCTTCACTTTAGAAGCACAAGCAGTTCTCATTAATTCAAGGCAAACTCATATGGAATACAAGGGGGAAGAAGTTGAGTGCCTACACACACAGAGACAGATATGTGGGTATCGGCGTGTGTATGCCTGCTGCCAAAGCCTAACAGATCCTGCTGTGACCACTTCTCCTAATTTACTATTACTTCCAACCCCCTCAGTTTTACAAACCATTGTTTAATCAGAGAGGCATTTCGAGGGAGTTTTAGCTCTGCAACAATGCCTCAAAAAAAAAAAAATCTAAAACTGTTACACTCAAGGTGGGGGAAAAATGTGTATGGACTAAAATTATCTCTGGAGCTCTCACAGAGCCTTTTAGTAGGCAATAAAGTTGCGGCTTTAGGAACAGGTTGTTAGGATGAGGATAAACACACTCACACCACGGATGAGCCAAACAAGCTCACTGCTTTGGGGCAGCTGTAAATCCCAGCCGGACAGAAGGCACCGGCCATCCGGGTGTGCGCAGCAACAGTGACAGCTGGCGGACACGGGAGGAAGGCCCTGCACATCCTCCTCCTCCTCGGCTGAGTCACGACCCACGAGCCTTGGGGAGACGAGTCAGAGTCAGGTGGTTTCACGCTCAGGCACCACCAACCAGGCATTTGAGAGAGTTACCAGCATGGCCAGGGCATGATTTCCCACTTTTGCTCATCCTCCCCTCCTGCTGCTCTTGCCTGCATTTGCCCAATCTTTGTTCTGTGGGGGAGAAAAGGGGCTGCTGAAGGCACAAAGTCTGGCTCTTTGTACATTTTAAGTTACTAGCAAAGGTCTCATATTATAAAGGAGAAACTGTGCAACAAGCAGTGGAGAGGGATGCCCAAGCTCACACCAAGAAAGCCACCGGCAGCGTGGGACAGAAATCCTGAGGTTTGGAAAAGCCACAAGATAAGAAGTACCTCTGGCTGCAATCAGTCAAGGGACCAGCAGGACCACAGTGCCAGGAAGGGTGGCAGCCATTCACCCCCAGATGCTGAAGAGTCTGAAACCTAATTCTTATTCTTCTTTTGGGGAGAAAACAGCTTTTTTAAATTGTCCATTATTTTCTCTCTCACACCAAGCAGGGAACAGACTGTACTTTGTGCTTCTGATTCGCAAATATTAAATCCCCTCTTCCCACTATTGGTGACTCACGAAAGTGATTCATTCACCTCTAGATAGTTTTATTTCCTACACATTTAAAATACAAAGGAAAACAAAAACATATTGACCTCTTGGGGGAAAAAAAAATATAGCCTTTTCTCCTACTCATCAGCTTTTGCTTATAACACAGATTAAAGGAGAGTTCATCTCAGACTCCAGACACTAAATCGCTCCTCTGGGTGGTCTACAAAGCCAGTTAAGTGATAGCACAGGAGGACTCCTGCCCGTGCTGTAACCGCATTACTCTCCCCACTAGAGGCTGCTGAAGCAAAAGCGACCTGAAAGCTCTGTCCCACACAGGTGGCCACGGGCTTCCCAGCCCACCTGCAAGCAAAGTCAGAACCCTAGAAGGAAAATAAGAAAATTGGTGGAAAAGAAAGATTACTTCGCAGGTTGGTTTTGTGGGGGTTTTTATAATGCTGAGAGGCTCAGCAGTGAGTCACCGATTCACAGGGGCTGTACTTAACCAGGCAGTGGGGTGACAGAGGGTAGGAAAAGAGGGCACTGACACCGTCATGCACATACAGCTGTGTGGGAAGACAAGGGGAAAAGATCACAGTTCTGTTCCTCAGGAGGTTATGGTGTTTTCTGCCGCACAAAACACTTACCTTGCCCCACTGACATGAAGGGCAGACAAAGGGGTTCAAGCTGAAAGCACTGAAATCAAAGCAAGATGTCTGGGCAAGAGAAAAGGGAGCAACATTAAACCCCTGTGATGATCCCAAGAGGATCAAGAACTGAAGACTTGGAGGGTGCATTTCACTGAATCACTGCATGCACAGCCTTGTCAAGCCAACATTTGTGCCTTCATCCTCCTCTCCAGAGTCATATATCCAGCTCTCCTTAATGTATAAGCTTTGTGCAAAGTGAGAAAAGGAATTTTTTTTTTTCTTTTTGAGAGGATGCTACTATTGAATAATTACCATTGCTAGTTAGGATAACAAAGAGTTAAAAAATTAAGAAATTACCCTGTCTGCAGCAGAGGTAAAGTGACTGATTCTTATGCTTAAGGGAATCAAAGAGAGAACTTGCAGGTAAAGATAGCTGTAAATTCATCACCTCTCAGTGTCCTTAGCAAAGCAATTCTTCAGGTCATACATCATACTGAAAAGGAACAGGACCCACAACCCCAGACACAAAGCTCCAGCACGATTTTACAGTTCTCATTCAAGGATCTCATTTCACTGCTAAGCGAAAAACCCAACACCCTCCGGGCTAACAGCAACCATTGCTATTTCCCAAGCATAGGCTACACCTGGGGGTTTATTATTCCAATCCCCTTTTAAGTTGTAGATCTTCCCTCCAGTCAAGCATCAGAATGCCAACTATCAACAAGCTTATGTTTACTAATACTCTTGCACTGTGATAAGCATTGAATGGATAAGTCTTTATGCAAAAAGGGAAAGAGGCATAAAGGAAAAAAAAAAACAACCATGATGTTTTCCAACAGCACACGTCTCTAACTACTGACAGCTGGGGGGCAGGATAAATCTATTTTCCCACTGGACAGCAGCTACCACTTTCTTTGGTACCCTAGATTTAGAAAGCCATTTTTATCACCTGAGACAGTGTGATTTATTAGCAGAGATGGTACAGTTGGTATCCAACACTTGGCCAGTAGGCACCCCAGGAGAAAACTCAAGAGCGAGGTCCAAACTCAGAGGCTGAGCGTGGTCTCTGCTCTCAAACTTGGCTGAAGTCCCAGACGAAGAGACAATGTAGCAGCAGGCATCAGCAGAGAAGCTCCAAGCAAACGTAACACACAGGAACTGTCCACCAGAGAGCCATAGTGAGGCTCATCCTGTGCTATCGTCTGAAAGCACAAATCTTATCATGGGGCTTGGGGGAAAAGGAAGAACATGCAATACCGAAACATCATTAAAATTAAGTGTGACCAGCTGCTTTCCTCCCCATGAGCTTGAGTAGTAAGTCTAAGATATTTGTGATTTCTGATTTAATGTAACATGTCCGTGATACAGAGCTGGTTACTACCTTTAATCTTCCAGGCTCCAAAAGAGCTGCCAGAGAGCATTATTTTTAATGCACTCACACAGGGATAGAGTTTCCAAGGAAGCTGCCAAATCTAGCAAAGGTTTGCACTTTTCCTTTCCAACGCTTTCTTAGAAAGCTGGAAATAACATTACCTTACTTAAGTGGCCATTTTAATAAATTTAGTTTTGCTTTAAGTACAACAACCAAAAAGAAAGAAGAATGAAGCTGAATTTTTGGGCACTTAAAGCTGTCTCTTTAAACACAGAGCTCACTAAAGGTTTGACAAGCAAATCATAAAGATCTATAGGAGGCCATTTTAAAAAAGGTACACATTGTCCAAGGCAGAGCCTGTATATTTCTTACTGCCCCAGAGCACATGGACCATAATCCTAGATGGGGCTCCTGGCTTGTTCTAAGATAAACTCCAACAACATTGGCTATTAACACTTTGAAAGCCAGAGCCTGCTCTAATCCAAGTAAATGAGCTAAGTTAGCCTTTATGTCGTATTCTTTGTCCTAAGAAGCATTATTTAAATAAAAATACAGCTGACAATTCATCGGGGCTACAGATGAGAAACTGCATACTTGCAGTTAAAAGTAGGGCTCCCAATATCTCCTTGTTGCTAAAGGTAGACCTCTCCTCTCCTGTCACACAAGAACATCAATGTCTCTCCAGGAAAACAAAACAGGTGGGATACCTCAGCAACCAAAGGAGGCAAATGCAAATCAAACATGTTAGTGGAAGGCAGCATTTCACAGCAGTTACTGCACTGAGGGGAGAGGAGCCAGGTCTCAGAGCTTCAACACCCACCTCTATCACACAGACACCACCAGGGAACCTGAACCTCCTCCTCCTCCCTCTGCTCTCAGGCTGGATGGAAAGGGAAGAAGAGTTTGAGGTGCCATTAATATGCAGATCGAAAGAGATAATTCAGCAGCCCATTCTAATTGATTCCAATTAACTCAGCAGCCCATTCCAATTAACTCCACCCAAAACAAAACAATTCCAAGCTTTTAATGTTATAAGGTATGCCTGGGAAGTACAGGAAGGCACAGCAATGAACCTGCTATTCACCAATTGATGCTTAGCCAGGTTTATCACCTATCTCTGGCTTCTCTTAGTCATTAGATAAAAAACCACACTAACCATTACTGCTGTCCAGGGCTGCAGAGGTCTCTTAACACTGGCAAATGCTATTAACGTAGTAAAGGAGAAACAAATTGCCTGGGCTGCCATCTCACTGACTGCTAGAGAGGTAATCCTCACAATAAAGGTGGGAAGGAGGTGAAATGCATCAAGCACAGATGTTCAGGACATAGAAACAGGGTATTTTAACAAAGCTTAAAACAGACACAAAGGTGTGTGTTTGCTGGTCCCTTTGCATGGGCCCAAATGTCACCCAATGACATCTGCACACCTGACAAATGGCAGAAAGGAACTTTCTGTGCTGGTGTATTTTTCTCTTCGAGATAGATAAAATCACTACATTAGTCATGCTGGAGCTGAACTGTCACAGCTCTTTTATTATTATTTACCAAAACAGTTATCAGCCAGATTTGTACTATTAAATTCCTGTATCATAGAATTACTCTGATACCCAGAAAATGCAGTATTATGGAAGTGTTGTTATTCCCCAGCTTGTCTTTCCTTCTCTCTTTTACAAGGTTCTTTCTGTGCTGGCTGCCCTGCAGGAAACCACAGGAGTCAAGTTGTATGCAGGGATCTCACCCTGCAGGCTTGGGGGGCTCTGGCTCTCAGAGCACTGCTCTCCTGAACCAGCCCCCACCCATTTAAACCAACTTATTTTTTGAACTTAAATAATTCAAAGCAGAACATAAGGGTTTTTTTAAAAAACGCTTATTTTTTTCCAGCAGCCATTTTATTTCCTACAACAGCAAACCCACACTAGTCCTTTGAGCTGACTCAATGAAGACAGCACTCCTGTTTTCTTTGCAGAATACTAATATGGTCTTTGGAAGCAAGTTCCTAGATTGAAGCTCACAGAGGTGGCACAATCAGGCCTCTGCTGTGACATGATGAAGAGGCAAAGTACTGTCTTGCAAGTATGCCACTGCTCCATAAACCCAGCATCTTGCCTGGCCTCAGTGCAAGATGGGAGAGAGGTTCCAGTGGTGGAGAAACATGGATGGAAGCACTACAACATGGCTGCCTCGCTGGCTTCTCCTGCTGAATCCCTGAGGCACAGATGGACTCTTTGCTCACAGAAATGTGAGGATCACAGCCCCAGGAAAGCAGCCTTCAGGAGCCTGCAAGGGACAGCCCTGCAAATCAGTGCACACGCTGGCATCTCCAGGAAGAACCTGCTTTCACAGGGAGCAGAAGAGGTCTCAGCAGGAGGAGAATCTTCCCTAAATTGTTCAAAAGCTCATCAAATTAAGGCAACAAGCTGGTCAAATGACAGCCCACACCCTCAGTTCAGACATGCCTTCAGTCTTCAGTACAGTCCCCCCACAGAAGTTTAACTTTCAGCAAAGCCACATGAGACGATCCTTCCACACGGACGGCTTGGCTTCTCTCCCTGGCCAGACCCTCCTGCCCCATCCCTCACCTCAGGACACATCACATGGCACAGCCAGTCCATTTAGGCATGCAAATGAATACTAACTTTTCAAAATAAGATGTTGGGGGAAAAGGAATTGTTTTTTCAGTAAAAAATATTTTCTTGAGTGGCCACCAGTTGTAAAACGGGGGCCCGCAGCAGACCCAACACTGACCACCTCCAACCTCCTTTGAGTCACTAATTTGGGTCTAAATGACAGCAGCAGGAACTGGGAACTGTTAGCTCTTTCCTGCATCTTGTTTCTGGTTAGAATTATACCATAACAACAGCAATGCATCCCTAAGTCTCTCCCTTCCTTTATCCCGACATACAGGTATTTTGAGGTGCAGAGAGGTGAAACGCCTTGGTATCTGCATGAGAGAACTGGGAACATCAAGTACAGGGATTTATCTCCACTAAGCCCTGCTGTGACTAGTAGACCATGCTGTCTTATATTACCAAGCAGATTTCTGCAGTGTTCAGACACTGTTCTCCTGCAGAGATTGTTGCAAAGGAGATAATGGGGACAGAAAGTTCCTCACACTCTTTGGGAGTGGCCCACCACCATGCACGCGTACACATCTAGAGTAACAGAGAGATGGTTCCTGTCTCCCTGCACTTCACCTAACTGCAGCAGTCCTGGCTCCCTCAGGAAACTGGATGAAAGCAGCAAGAAAACTGCCCGGGATACCACTTTACTGGCAGCAGAGGCACAGCCATAATCCAAAAGATTACTTAATTTAATGTTTGTTTACAACTGCTGGGGATTTCCCGAGGTTAGATGCTGGTTAATCAAACCAAGGAGCACCATTCAGCACCTGTCCCACAAAGTTTAAAAGCCATCTTCAAATAAAATATATGGATTTGTACCAAAGCAATACTGCAAATCATGCTTCCAACACTATTTCCCATGCTTCTCTTTTTTCCTTCCTTTCTGGCACATCACCACCCACATGAGAGCCCAAAAGAGACTGTAGTACCTGGTTACACAAGGGGAGCTCATCACAGTAGCAATTCAAAAGCTTGTTCCATAATACAGCAAAATTTTTCAATCCAGAAGTCTCATTACAGATTGACTGACACACCTCCCACAGCCGTCCATCCACTACTGCAGCAGCCGCATCAAGTGCAATGAGAACTTTGCTGTTGCATGTCCCTGGTGCCTTACCTGGAGTTATTACATCCAGCTGCACAGCATAAAGCTACAGGAAACAATTTCATTAGGGTCCCATTAGGCTTAGACTGGGTTGGTCTTTTCCCATGCAAGAGTACAATAGGGAATAGCTTTGGGCGATAATTTGAATGCATTGCTAAAACCATTATCTGAACTACAGATTCATATTTACAGGCACAGGCTTCCACCCATCTCACAGCAGCCTACACTGGCACTTTGGGATCTGGTATTTAAAGCATTTGGTGCCGGCAGCAATGCTGCTCCAGGCTCCTCCAGGAGCTTCAGGCACCACAGGAACACGAGGGTCATTCAGACAAGCCCACTATTTTCCAAATAACCCCTGGAAGCTGCCATTAGGCTGGGGAAGGGCTCAAAAAAATAACATCTCCTGAAAATCAGTCCTGTTTCGCTTTGTGCTTTGCAATTTGAAATTGCCCATGCAATTACTGGTCCTGACCCAGCAAGAAGTCTTAAAGTCACAAGTTCTTTATTATGCTGATTCAGGGTGACCCGGTATGGGATATGGCACAAGTCTAATGATCCAAGCTCAAGAGATTTTGATTTTTTTAAATGATGATTTAGTGTATGCATTCAGCTAAACAGAATGCCCTGTGTCATCATAAAGCTGTGATGATATTCTGGAAATATGGTCTCACTGGAGGAATACATTGTAATTTTATATCCAGCTATTTAAGAAGATGAGGCCAAGCCCTGAGTGACAGACACTTTGATGAAACAACACATGAATTAAACATAATTGTACTAGAAAAACAGTAAAATAGAACTAATCATTGAGGCCCCTGTGTTGTACCACGAGCAGTGACATTAGCATTGGCACAGGGCATTCCCATCCACAGAGCTCCAAATTCTCCATGAATATCAGTAATTAAATAGTCTGTCATGCAGCCAGAAGGAGACAGGTTTTGCCACATCCAGTTTTGCAGAGAGTGAGGTCGAGATCCTGCCACGGCCCATGGGACCCCCAGCTGCCTGCGCAGCCCCGCGTGCTCCCTCCTGTCCGGGCAGGGACAGGGGCTTCACCTCCTCTTTGCTCCTTGGAACGGCCACCATGCCCTTTGCTTCATTAGGCTATTCCCAGTGGAAAAGATACTGCATGCTCCAACTAGATTCCTCCCAAAATTCAAACCTAGGACCTGCAGTCATAGTCTTACTAGGGAAGACTCAATGTATATTCCCTCATAAAATTAAGATGTAATTCTACACTGGTCTGCCTGCTATGAACAAGTCTCTACATACAATGTTGTCCATATCCGTATCTAACCTAATAAAGAGAATAAAACTGGGTTCAGGAAACTGCTTTCTTCTAGGTTTCCATGAAAGCTGGATCTCAAAACCCTTCTTTATGTCAACAGCAGATAACTGTTTCACAGACTTCATCTAGCAGGGTTGGTAACTAACTTAAAAATGGCAGATGGAAGCATTAAATATTTATTGGACTGGAGTGCATTGATTTCAGAAATTAACACTTTGCAAATTACTTCTGTATGAACAGTAATTAAACAGTCACAGTCCAGCCCAGGTTCTGAATAAACCGCAACTCTTTTTGTAAAACATATGTATACATAAAAATATTAACACTTGTCTACTGATTTCCGTCTGCACACACCAAATTGCTCTGTGATTATGAATTAAAATTAATTAAAACTTTGGAATGGTTTTCCACATAAAGTTGGAAGAGTGGGAGCTCTTCTGATGGGCACTCAGGCATCACACCAGTTAAGCTTGCAGGGAGCAGGAGTAGCTGATGCATTGCTTTAAAATATCAAGGACTTCGTGACGTTGTGGTCCCAGTGCTAGTAATGCTGGGACTGAGTTTATGATTGCAGTGGGATTGAACTGCAGCAGGAAACCATGAGAAAAGTGCAACTGATACTGCCAGGACCCTTGCAGGCTCCACACGTGATCCAGGAGTACAATTGTAAATAGCATAAAGCTGCTGTTTGCTTTTGAGCTCGCTTGTCCATGTGGGAATAGATTTGCTCAAGATATATTGCAGTTTTATTCCCTCAAGAAGAGTATTAATCTCCCACTCGTGCTATTGCATGAGCAGTAATGAGACTCACAGAGTCTTTCATAAACTCTTTTTAAAAGAAAACATGTTTTAACTCTGCTTGAAAAGTAGCTTCTTTTTCCAGAACTACAGGTCTTCCTTTCAAACACTGCACAGAAGCCTTTCCAAGACTCTTTTCCCATTCACTGTACCTTCACACTCAGGATCTCAGAAAGGTAGCATGTCCTGTTCATTAAGGCAATAGCAGAAGCTTCATTGAAGGTAATGGTTGATGGTGCGTTACTGAATAGGAAGCACTGGGTACCATTCAGCAACCTTTCCTTCTTCAGCACAGACTGCTATACAATGTATTTTGTTACCAAAGCTGGATTTATTCCATGCTCTGACTCCATCACTGCTTTTTTACTTTCTCTCTTCCCCCAAAACATATGTACTTAAAAACCCACCAGAAATGAACAAACCCACCCACACAGAGATGGAGGGTGTGTAAGGCAGACGCTAAGCTCTTCTTGTGTGTGTGCCGAGGGAACAGCAGCAGCTCCCCACAGGCTGCACTCAGCAATAAGGAGCTTATTCTCATTTTATAGGCAATGCTGGGCTTTGCTGTGGTGGTCAAGGGGGCACAGAGGGACTGCTTTCCCCCAGCAGCTGGGCCTTGATGCTGACCCCACCACACTGTGTTCCCACTGCAGCTGTGCGCCCAGGGAACGTGGAGCTGGCTCCACAGCAGCACCAGCACCCACAGCACAAACCCCAGCTGAGGCACTGGGCAGAGGAGCAGAAATCAGAGGGTTCTTCTGGCTTAGCCCAGCTAGGTGAGGACAGAGTGCTGCTGAGAGTGTAGGAAAGGGGTCTTAGGTGCAGGTGAGTGGTGGTAGCCTGCACAGATGCAGATGGGCTGGCAAGGCTACGCTGATTTTATTGTGTGCACATGCACATAGGCTTCTTTTGTTTGCTTTGTCCCTTTGTGTCCCATTCCAAGGTGCAAATTGGGTTCATGTCCCCAGGAAATCCTAGGAGTTTGTGAGCGAGTTTGCAGAAGGAGATGAAGAGAAGGCGGCTGCCAGGAGACTTTAATGAGAGCTACTTCTACACTCATGGTACAATTAAGAGTCACATAATGAAACAGAGGCTGGTTTGTTTGTTTTTTAATGAGCTCTATTTATATTTGACTTTAACTATCCTCATTCATTTTCTCTGAATCAAACCTCCACTGCTGAAATCTTGTGCATCAGAGTTAATAAAGGACAGCTATAATCTGATTTACTGCATCATTCCAAACACAAATGTACTCACAGGAGAGGCTGACGGTTTACAGCAGCAATGTTTAAAGCAGAAGAATTGACAGCAAATTGAACATAACTTCTCAGCTGCCTTGCAGAAGGCTGAAGTAACTCCATAGACTTGTCTGAGACATTTTTTAACATGTTATTGTAACACTAAGAGGTTAAGGCTCGTGTCAAAGCTAGGTTTATGCTTCATAAACTGGAAGCTGGTGAAAAGCAGGTGCCTTATCTGATAGATTTCATCTGGCTGTTAGGGATGCCTGAGTTTCAAGATGTCAGAGAGAGTGGAAAACCAGAGGAATCGCATGTGAACCAACTCAAAGAATGCGAGATCCTCGAGGTTTTCACCTTCAATAATGCAGAAAAGAAAAAAAAAAGCCAACAAAATAAATCAAGAGAGCTTATGGTTTACTCTGAGTAGAGGATTAAAACAAAAATCAACATTATTCTTCTCTTGATTTTTCCCTTTCCTTAAAATAGAGAAGCCACTGATTCCAACATAGCCAGAAATGTGAAATGGAGATTTTCTCCTTGGAGGAAGAAATTTTGTCCCTTTTTTTCATATTTAAGCTTTTAAACAAAGAGAGCTTCATTCTAGAGGAGCAGCTGTGTAATTAAGATGATTTCAGGATGAACAGTGTGATTCAAGAGCCAAATACTATCTTAATTATATGCATTAATATTCTGCTAAGAAGATGCTTATCAAATAAAATAAAAAAAACCTAATTCATGTTCATTGCACAAGGAAGGCCACTAAAAATATAAAAATAACAGAGAAGGGTGACAGTCCAAGACAGGGCAGGTCACTGCATGCTGTGAAAGCAGCTCCCAGCTGCAGAGGAAGCGCCCGGCAAGCAACAGAGAACACCCCTATCTGAGCAAGCAGACAGTGGCCAAAAGTCAGCTGTCCTCAGAGGTGAATACTGAATGAGGGACTTCTGTGTCAAAGGGGGAGCTGCCCTGGGGCTGCACCAGCTACTTGGGAAGGATTCTTGGCTGTGGTCTGTTCTAATTTTTTGTGAAGAAAATCGAAAAGGAGCCTTTTCACAGAAACAGGCAGCAAAGCGAGAGTCGGAAATCGGGACAGGCGGGTTAGAGAGGAGTCTCTTGGCTGGATTGGGCACTGGATCCTGTTGTGGGGACACACTTCAGTCCTCATGTACAGACCACCCCCATTGCCAGGAGGTGAGCAAAGGGCACGTCTGGCCCTTTGTGGCTGCCTGGGGGAGCATGGCTGGCAGATACAGGGCAGCCAGTGCACAGGGGGCAGGAGTGGGTGAGGAGCTGGGGAGCAATGTCTGTTACTGCCTAAATGGGATTGAGCATCCCTTGTCAGAGCCACAGCGTGATCCCACACTGCTCCCTTGCCTCTAATCAAGACTGCATGGCAAAACCACAGCATCAACTCACCAAGAGAGAAAAGATTTCCTTGAGGGTTAGGAAGCCACAACTAGGTGTAGAACTCCTGATTCCCACTATGAACAAAAAAAAAAAAAAACAACAAAAAAAACACCCCAGTCTCAGAAAAACCAGAACTGCCTTGCTTGTATTGAAACACTGATTTGAGGGAGTTTGCAATTGCACAACGGCACGAGCCCTCTGGTCTCAGGTGCATGAGGTGAGACTGGGGATTTCTGTCTCACAGCCTCACCGTCGGGCTCTGTGCTCCCATCAGCCCCAGGAAGAGAGGAAGGCTCCATGTGTGAATGGGAGATCTCCAAGGAAAACCCAGGTGCTGCAGGGAATACAGAAGGGCAGGGCAGGGAATACAAAAGCATCGCTCCTTCTGCCAAATGGGCAAGGAGCCGTTGTTGTGCAGAGGTGCTGTTCAGGATGAGACTGTGGTGCCAGTGCAGAAATGCCCGAGCTGGCTCACAGCAAGGCTGCAGTGTGGCTGCAGCAACCATGCAGGGGATGGGCAGGGCCAGTGTACCCAGCTGAGAACCCCACAGGTGAAAAAGGACTGCACACACCTGGATGAGCTGCTGCGGTCCTACCTGTCATGGAAACTGGGTCTCAGCTGAACTCCACTCTGGGCTGTGACCAACGAGAAAGTGCTAATGTCCCATGTGGTGTTCTGCATTTTATGGTGGTTTTGGGTACAAAATGCCACCCAGCTCTCCAGCTAGACCACGTTAGAATCAGGTCTAAATCATCACGGATAGTTTAATGTCTGGTTTTGCAAAAACAGAGCTCAGTGAAGAGCCACAGAGACAGGTGTGTTGTGCAGTGACAAGGAGAGGCTTTAGGTCTGTTCTTGCCCCCAATACATTTTTACTTGGAGAGCCTGAACTGCCATGAGAGGGCGTGCAGAAAAAAACTTAGCTCTCCTGCCTTTCGATTCTCACCAGGAAGCATGAGCTATAACCCTTCTCTCTGCAACAGAAATAATTTTCCTATCTCAAACTGATTTAAAACACTATGCCTTACAAATGGTTAAGGACTCCAAATGACGTGGCAGCAATACAGTAACTTTTGGCTCACTCATTGGCAGTCTTGGGGAGAAATACTCCATTCTCCATACAGCAGAGAGAAGGGCAGGTTGAGGAATGAGCCACCATTTAGCAGAGTCATTTGTCCAAATTCTCATGTCCTACTAAGCCAAAGACCACGGTGGTGAGGTACAGCTACTCAGATCCTCTGTTGCAGAACAATTTTGATGCAGAGCCAAACTTCACATCAGTCCCATGATCCACTGCATGAAGCCTGTTACGCTGCACAGGGAAAGCAGCAATGTTTTGCCTTAGGACTGGAATGGCATCCTGTGGTCCAGTGACTCCAATGTCTCCTTCTCAAAGCAGAAAACTCACAAGTGCCTTCCACTGGGGTCTCAGGAGCACAGCACAAGGATGGGATGGCATGCGATGGGATGAGATGGGATGTGATGAGATCCATCCGTGGATGCCTACATCCATGGGATGCAGGCAGTTCAGTAAAGGGACCCCAGAAATTTCATTTTAATCTCTAAAAGGTTTAGGAAACACTTCTCTCACCCACCTTAGGAGAGCTTCACATGCATTTTTCAACACTACAGAGGTGGAGAGGTGTTTCAGACTTTGCCTCTTGCAGCTTGTCACACACGAGGCTAACAGCCCCAGTGCCATCCCCTGGGGAGATGGAAGGCCACCCATCTCACAAAAAAACCTGGGTTTGTTACTCAGCTACAGAGGGCCAAGGTCTCATTAATTAGCATTGACATTTACAACAGAGACCATGAGATATGAGTGACACAAAGATGGATAAATTCCAAGAGAATTAGGGAGCAAAAAAAGGCTGTGGGGGATGGTTGTTTTGTTTTTTCTTATTCTGAGTTTTCCTTGTAAAAAGAGACTATTGATATTTTAATTCCTTTCCCTAGTAGAATGGGGAAAATTGCAGTAGGTCTTCTGCCATATATCTAAATTGCAAAGTGCTACACACCACTGAAATGAAAAGAGGATGCTTGGACTGGCCAGTCTCCAGTCAATGGATTTGTGTGTGGACCTGAAGGTTACAGATCAGGAGGGGTTTTGCTGAAAGAGTCTGGCTTAGCTTTGGTTCAGAGGATTTCCAAAAAAATGCAAAAGTCCACCAGTTGTCTGCCTCTACCAACACAGGGTCAAGCTCACAATAAAATAAACCATCTGCTCTTTCAGACTTTCACCCCAAACCAGAATAAACCTGTTTTGATGCTCTTGTGGACTTGGCTCCTTCCACTGTCTTTCATGTGCTCCAGTTGACATCATCAGGCATTCACATTCCTTGGATGAATTCCTCAGGCATCGACCAGTGGGATTCTGCCTCAATTCATGACTCTTTTCTATATGGCAATGCCAACAGCAGAAACAGCTGCCCTGGTTTTGAGCACTAATTAACCCCATTTCTCACTTTCATCTCTACTCTGTTGCTGATCCCTAGGAAAGGGTCATTGGAATTCAGCAGAGAAAGCCAAATCTAGTTCTGGAGAGGTAATCCAACAGCAATGACGGTGGAACAGGGCATGATCAGCAGAAGGGGAGCAGATCCTGTACTTAATCCCAGCCCAGAGGCAGATCCTCCACGATCACCTCAAACTCCCCATTCTTTCCAGGGTGAACGTGGGAGAGTCACACTCACATTGAATTCTGGGGTCTCCTTTCCCCTCCCCTTCCCAATCTGTAGGTTCAAAACTCACCAAGATACAAATGTGCCATTAGAGGGAAGAAGTGTTAACATCTGCAATCTGCACCTGCTGGGGAGGCATGAGGACACAATCTCTGTGACAACCAGGCAGGGCAGGAACAACCGCCTCCCTTTATTAAAAACCTTTATTTAAAGGTTTTGATTTAAACCAAGTCAGAAAACCCCAGCACCTTTGGTGTGGTTTTCACAAGCACAAAGCACAACATACAAACGCTCACAAGCACTACGAGCCCCAGAACAGCTTTCCTCTCTGCTCTTGCCATCCTGCTAATCGTGATGTCTGGGGCTATAAAAAGGCACAGCACAAGAGCATGTCTCTCCTTCTGATCTGCTTCCGTGTTTATAACCATGGCTTATCTAATGACACTTAGGAAGTGTTACCAAGGAGACTATTTGCATCCTGCACGATGTTGCTAAAGCAACACTGCTAAATTAGATGCAGCGCTCTTAGCCTTCACCTACTGTATTTGCATCGCTATTAAAATGGAATAGTCACAGGCTTAAACTATATTTGGGTCATTCACTCATCCAAACACCTGAAAATAGTCCAATGACAGCAGCAATGGAGTTTCCCCTAAAAATCTAGCACGTCTAGGTCTCTATGTCTTACATGTATTTCTAGCTTGCCCCTCAGTGTGACCTGCAGTCGAAACAAGCCATCTTTCATGCTGCAACCTTCCTCCACAGGACATGTTTTCCCTATATGTTTGGCTTTTATTTGAATGCATCAGGAGATTTTAACTGTCATAAATAATTACAGCATCTTAGCATTTGATGGAGCACAGCAGAAGGCAATTTGTAAGTAGCATTAATTTTTGAGGCACAAGATGGCTCAGAGGCACTGGAAATGCGACAACTTGCCTGGAGTTTATGGGTCAGCTGTTCATCCTCACCCTGAGTCTTGGTTCAGCTGTAAAGAGTCACCATTCAAGGGCTTCAAGATGGCCCATGGAAAGATTAAACAGCTAAACAATAACTACTTGTTCTACCCTAAATAAAATGGTAAAATACTCATTAAGGAGTTGATAATAAAATAGAAATAATTTTAAACTACAAATTACTATCTATAAACAAAAATAAAGGCCAGGGGCTATTTTAGGTGATGTTACAGAATAAATTTAATATAGAAGCTCAAAAGACTACTGGTAGGAGGGAGAGTGAGCAACCAAGAGGTGGGGTGGCAATGGTTTCCAAGGCAATTAACAGCTTCTCTAGAGCTTGGACATTTGTCACTATGATAAGAAACATAAAATTCAAATAGCCCCCCTGCACGCACACACATTAATGTAGAAATATGGACAACTTTCAGGAACTTTACGGGAAATATTACAATTGTGTGACAATGTATTATATTCATTGTACATATACAATAAATATAATTTGACTGTGTTCTTCATGATACTAAGCAATGTCACAAGCAAAGCCACTGGGCTCTCTGAGCTCCAGTATTCTGATGCAAATCTAGAGCAATGTGTTACCCCCAAAGTTTTCTGTTCTGATGGTCTGAGCAGTGCATTTTGGTCAACGACACATAACAATAAAGTACCGTCCCAACACCCAGATGGAACGCTCCATCACTATTTAATATGTTTATTCCAAAAATAACATGCTTTTAACACTCTCAAATTTAAAAGATAAACTCGGGCAAGGACATAAATACTAGGCATCTGTCACTGAATTCAATCAGCTCCCTGAATCAGAGCAAAAGCACCCTGTTCCAGCTCTGCTGCAGTGTGTAATATGGTTTGGGTGCCTCTTATTAATAAATCCTTGCTTTAGCCCAGAAGCACTACTAAAAAGCACACCTGGGAGCATTTTACTATATATAAAACCTCTGTTCCAACAGCAAATTTAATCTGCCTGCAGAATCTAATCACGAGAAGGTAACTCCTTCCTGCTGAACAGGCTACAGCACAAGACAGCCCATGTCCAGAGAGCATTTCACCTGCCAGCGCCTGTAATTGCTTATGCCTGGGAATTTAAGATGGAATACCAGTATCTGGACTGGTGAAGAATGTCCTAGCAGTATCAGGCTCCAGGTCAGCCTGTTTCAGGATGAGGGGATGACACAAGCTCTTTCTTCCCTCCCTGCAACAGCTGTGGTGAGGTTCAGTTCCTCAAGTTTCATCACTGCTTTAGCTCGTCTATGAGAAGGTGTGAAAAAGGCACAGAAGATTTCTGCAGCTGGCCATGGCTGTAGAACACATGCCCACCACCATGCTCCACTGAGGTGGCTGGACATGTGCCAACACAGTGCTGGTGGAGAGCTTCCTCCAAGCCACATGGTAGGGAAGACACCCTGCAGCAGGTGAGCTGTGCAGGGGTGTGAACAAACACCCAAAGTCTTCCTAACTCCTCTCATATGGCAAAAAGAGGATGGCTCAAGTCTCATGGGGCTCCAGATCTACAACAGCCATACTCCCTCATGCCTCCTCCGATGGCCACATAAGAAAACTCCACAACAGTTCAGAAAGTGATCTTCAGTCCTCTGTGGGAAAGGGTTATTTGTGTCCACACACACAAGCTGCAGAAGGTCCTTTTTAGCTGCCTCTGCTCCAGGGGAGCTTTCCCAGGACCCAGCGCTCCTCGCTGGCTTCAGGTGCCCCATGTGAAACAGGCCAGGGGGATCTCCAAGGAAGGGTTAGAAATGAGGATCTGCATTACCAGCAAGGCACAGAGAGGGGAGGAAAGGAACCTCCCTGCCTACCAGCCAGCTCCTCCTTCTCCCATGAGAAATAAGATCAAAAGGAAAAAGAGGCTTTCTCTGTGCTAGCTGTGCCTCTGTGAAATTTTCTAAGGACTTTCTGTTGGTTTTGGATCAGGTCCTAGACCCATGTGGACAGAGCTCGGTGTGTCTGGATTATTTATTAGCAAAAGGGTTCCCTCTGCAATCAAGCGTGTAGAACACCTTATTAAAGCATGCTCTGCTCTGTATCTGACCCGATGGAGTTGGCATGAAGAACTTCTTAGCACCCCCTCAGAAATGCTGCTGGACTGTGAATTGTCATTACTTCCCTCATGTCAGTTCCTCCATGGCCTTATCTAAACTATGTCATAAATCTTCTGGGTTTTCTCTGAACTCTCCTCCTCCTAGTGACATTCTGTACTTCTGAATAATGCTGTCTCCATATGAATTACAAGGGACACAGTAATAATGCTCCAGCAGGAGCAAGGGAAGCAGTGGAAAAACAGCTAAAAGCTACACTGAACTGTTTTCTTACTTGTAATCTTCTGTCATACACTGAGCTGGAAGATTAGATAATGAGACTATTTATAGCAGCATTGCTGGATGTGTATCACAAAACCTTTATTGTAAGACCACGGCAAGTATAAAATTTTAATTTTGCCTGCTACTTCCCTGTGTCACAGCTTCGTTTGCAGCAAGGCATTTTTGCTTTCACAGTGGGGTTCTTAATAATGGATGTAGCATTAACATTGCCAAACTGGGAGTTCACCCTCAGTCACTGTTCCCACCCATCAATCTGTAATTTCTCTTCCTGGGCTTCACGTTAGACTGACAACAGGAGACTGACAGTGTCTGCTCAGCCACCAAACACACTTTGCGTGGGCAAGAGCAGCCAGAGCTCACTGCATTCACTGCCACAGGTCCCACCTGCACGACTTCTCTGCTTGAAACCTTAAGCTACTTTTTAACCTCTCTGCTAAGCCCTCCAGTATACAACCTGCAGGGCCTGAGAACAACTATCCAGAGAAAATGCACAGAGCACCAGATGATCTCCACCCAGCAGATGGTAAGAACTTTCTTCCACAACTAATGCAAGGCAGATTTCAAGCAGAGGAGCAAAGCTCTCAGCTGTCAGTGCTTATCTCTTAGCATCTCAACTCTAAACCTTATTTTTAAAAAAAGTATTCATGGTTTTAATTAGAGAGAACTTTTTGCACCTTTATTTTATCTCATGCTTAAGGATGTGATTTTTGAGGGGTCATACCATTAAAACAGGAACACTAAATGATATACAGAAATGGGAGTAGGAATGTAGAAATCCAGTATTGACATCAGAGGTAACCCAGGTCTTTCATTATGTTTTTACTCCATTTTTTAATAAAGAAAGTAAATTTCAACTACTTCTCCTCCTTCTGTATTTGATGAACATAATCAATTAGTGAGGAACATTTTCTCTTTTCCATTTTCTGTCACATCTATTGAAGTGACTCACTCACTCACGTAAGACACAGATTCTGTTTGCAACATTGACAGTTATTTGTGTCCTGTCTTCTATATGACTCAATATTTCTATGGGAAACCATCTCTTCCCTTCCTGCCCAGTAAATACTTGTTAAGTATAAAAAATAGGCATTCATCACAGACAAAAATGATCTTGCAAGATAGATAGATATTTAGAAACACAATGGCACCAGTTACCCAAATCAAAGAAATCATGAGTAATACCAATACAATTAATGCTATATTAAAGAGATACCACCTAAGGAGGAGATTTGAACTAACCTTCTGATGAAAATATGGAACCTGGATGGTAAATAAGCTCTGTATCTATATCTGCTTGCCTTATCTGCCCTTTGCCTCTCCAGGAGCCAGGCTCCCTCTCCACTAACCCACTTCTAGTTATAGACAGTGGCACCAGTTAGTTACACAGCACCCCAGTCACTGCTGTGATGAACCCATCTTCCCAAGCCCTGGTGCTAGACACAGAAGTGTTGTGGTCATATCATAAAAATTATGAGATTAAGTCAATAGGGAATCCCTGCCTACGCCCATGCAGGAACATCTGGGAGTGTCAGTGTTATCGGTGTGAAACTCAAACTCTGAATATAAAGGAACAATAGAGGAGGGAGACTCCACAAGCAATGTCCACACTTTAGAATTAATTTTTATTAAAATGTTATTATTGTTTTTTAAAAAAAAAGTTTACATGAAATGGGTTTTTTGAAATTAAAAAACCTGCCATGGCATTTTATCTCTGAGGCTGGCAAAGAACTATTAATATTTACTTTTCAAAATTTTGTGTACAACAGCCCTACAGTTTAACCTGACAGTTTTCTGAGAGCTGAGATTCCTTCCCTATGCTTCAGCAAAAAGTTGAACTGAGGTGGACTAATGGAGGATTGTATAAACATAAGACCATCATGGCATCCTCTGCCCTATAATTTTAAAACAAAATCCTATTTTAATCCTGTACTTGAAAGGCCAAATAACCAACAGTGTAAACATGAACTAGCATCTTATAACAACACACTTTTACCAGCTCGAGATCTCCATGAACGAATGGAGATGAAAAACTATCCCCACATCAATTTTAACCACAGTTTTGCATCAACCCAGATCTTAGTATGAGTAAGTATCCAAGTGCCTGCCCTCCTCTCCAGCTACTCAGCTTAGCAATGCCCTGGTTAGCCAGGCTAAAAGGTAGCCCAGACTCATGGATACCTCACTCTCACAACAAAAGTTTTAACCACTGTTAGAGCCTAACTTTCAGTTAAAATTCAGCTCTCATCCCCAAAACCACTTTGGTACTTGTGGCACAAAAGTAAGCACCTGCACAGTGCCATGATTAAAGTGAGAAACTACTTTGGGATTTGGCAGTTTGCAGCACAGCACTGAGCACCTGCACACTGCTGTGATTAAGGTTAATCTTAGATCAACCATTTCTAGACGGAGACAATCCTGAAACACGAGTGTTGTCTCACTCCTTGAGACAGCTCAGAATTGGATTACTCAGACGTCCTAAAATTTCAAGGCAGACCAAGTCAGAGCACGTGTGGATCCCCAGCCTGAAATAAGTAGCCACCGTGAAGGTACACACTGTAAGTAAAACAACATGTACTTACGTACTTGCCACGGGCAACAATTTCAGCCATGCAGAAGTAGCTGGTTCCTGCAATTATCCTAGCAGCAGTAGGTAAGAACAGCTGCCAAATCAGAAATCTTCCAAGCCTCTGTATTAGAAGTCTTCCCAGATATGGGAATATCCACAAAACCTGCTATTTCAACAGTCTGGGAAACAAAATGAAGCGGGGGCTACTTAGGCTTCTGTCATTGGGAGGTCATTGTAAGCAGAGAGAACCTGCTTTCTCTTACTGCAAAAGAGCCCACAAATGGAAAAGAAACTGTATTTGTCAAAATCACAGTGTGTAGGAGACACAGTCACATCCAACAAAGCTCGTACAGGGACCCAGTTAAAATCTCTTCTGCCTCCCAGATAAAGCCTGGATGTTCTGTGTGTGACTTTGACATTAACATGGCAATGAACCACTCTAAACAACCAGGCAGGGATGCTTTTGATAAAGAGGATGGATCCAGCCAACACCAGAGCAGACTCTATCCCTCCATCTACCACTGCAATGTCTGAACAACCCAGCTGCACCTTTCACTGAAATTTTAAGTTCTCATTTCAGCACTATCCTTATCAGCTAAACACAGGTAGCCTTAGGAAGACGCCCTTGGGAAGTCAAAATGAGAAAGGCAAATGTGTGGTCTTTGTCTGTCACAAACTTCAAAGGATTCCTCTTTCATGACCTCCTCCAATCTCCCTTAAAATTGGACCCATTTTAGCATCCATAGCATTCACCAT
The DNA here is from genome assembly GCA_013397815.1 of Aleadryas rufinucha. Taxonomy (NCBI): domain Eukaryota; kingdom Metazoa; phylum Chordata; class Aves; order Passeriformes; genus Aleadryas; species Aleadryas rufinucha. Next base: position 70,533 of record VZTH01017112.1, on the reverse strand, counting down.
TAATGAGCTCTACTGAGCAACTACCTACTGCAGCTGGCTATAGTCTCCATTTGTTCATTTGATGTCCTCCTAATTCTTGTTCTGGAAGAGACAGTGAAGAGTGGAGCTCTGCTCCTTCTTTACTTGCCAGTCATTTCCATCCTAGTTGTCCCTTTTTCCAGAGACAAGAGTCCTAGTTTATTCAATCATTCCTTATATGAAGTTAAACCACACTTATGACCATCCTTGTTGCCCACCTCTGAATCTTTTCCAGTCCTTCTGTATCTTTCCTGAGCTTTTGGAAGGGGAAGAAACAGAACTACACATAATATACACATTTACACAACAATCTATTAATGGCCTCAATTTTCCTCAGTTTGGCTTCCCTTATAATTTTAGTATTTAATTTGCTTTTTTTAAATTACTACTGAGCCTGGCAGTAATATATTTAGCTCAATCATCCAACTGATGTTTTGGTTCCTACTGGTTTTCAAAAGTGGCTTTTCTTGCACTTGAGAAATATAGAGAATCACCCATGGGCAAGAAACCACATGATTTCCTGGGAAATTTGTGAAAAGCTGCAGCAGTACCTGCTTCACCAACAGGCTTCATCACCTTATGAAGTGGACAATGGGAAAGGAAAGGTAAGATCAATAAACTGCTGTGTTTGGAACACTGAGCAATTTTAGGCAGTTTAAATGCAATAAATCAAAGTTCAGTAGCTTGGGAAAAAATCTAGTGCTTGGGAGAAGGTCATACAAACCTGAGAACCTCAGGCAGGAAAAACTTTATACCTACAACCCAGACACACTGACAGGTCAGAGGGAGACAAGCATACCCAGGACAGAGTAAAAACAGAAGAGCAGGAAGCAGGAGGTATCCTTCAAAGCCTTGAATGATGAAACTTCTGACCCTGTAAGGCTGGAAGAAAATAAAATAACACTTCAAAGAAGAACCAATTATGACAGCAATGGGAGCTGAGGTTATCTCACAGTATCACTGTTGGTATCCCCCCAGTGCACTGCTTGTGATGCCTAAAAATGCTTGTGATGCACCCCAACTTCTAAGCCCTATGACCATCTGTTGCTGATGACCTTTTACTCTCTCTTTAGTTTTATCTAGTGAGTGCACAAAATGGAGCTGGCAGCAGGATAGTCTTTCAACAATATACAATTTTTGAAATGCCTACAGCAGCCAGATTACTATCTATCCTCTACGTGTATTTCAGAAGCTCATAAAGCAGCAGTGAAATGGGAGAAAAGTCTGACATGTTTATGCGTCGGTGGGATATAACGTTTGGAACAGCAACTGCAAAAATGCAGGCAAAGACTGTGTAATCCTAACTGGCACCCTCTGTGGGGTGGGGAAAGCAGGAAAGCCTCTGCCTTCTTGGTCAGGTGCTGCACAACAGGCTGCCAATCTGGGGGCTGCAGCCAGAGAGGTGATAACACCCTTCAGCAAACCACTGCTGACTCTGCAGGTGTCCCAGCAAAAGAACGGACTAAGAACTGTTCTGTTGAGGTGCCAGTCTGCTTCATGTGATACTCTGAAGGTATAAACCCCAAACCATCCTACAGAGATCACCCAGACCCATGAGTAAAAGCTGTCTGGATGAATGAGCAGTAAGTACAGGCAACCATGGGAGCACCCAGCACATCATGACTAAGATCTTGATGGGAGCCTCCGAATGCCACTGTAATACAAATAAAAAAGAATAACCCATGAGTAATCAGCCACTGCTGAAAAGAGGATCCCTGGCAGCTGGGGCTGTTTCTGTAATACTGCGCATGCACTCTTTTGCATAAATATCATAGGTGCATTGACCTAGGAAAAAATCAACAGGAAGAAATCCTGCTTGCTGCCACTCACCATGGAAATCTACCTTTCAGGGCAAGAGGGGGCTCAGGAAAGAGTACCAAACCTGAGTAGGAGGCTGGAGGAGAGGATTTAAGAGAGAAGACAGTAATACTTCTTAGCTTTTACAATGTAATATTGATCTGCTGTCTACAGCAATGGCTAAGCCTTCTTGAAGCTGAGGACACAGAGACAAGTGAGTTTAAAGAGCTGCAGGTCCATGGAGCACAGAAGATGGCATACAAGTCCTGTGTCTCACTTCTGACTCAAGGACTAAAAAAACTTCATTTCTAGCATCCTGGACCAGCACATCTGGGAACTACACCACAGCCCAAACAGGGCACACAGCCCATGCATCACAGTAGGAAGAGTTAAACACTTCCAGCAAGGCTGAGCAGTACCTAAGGAAGGAATGCAAAAGCCAGAGATTGGGAAGATGTAACACTAGGCAAGGAGGAGAATTTAATGAGCTACACCAGGATTAGAAAAAATAGTTAATAGAAGAGATTGAATAGATTATCTTGGAAGAGCCTTGGGGCAGGGGGACAGGTTGAACTGAGGATGCATCTCTTGAGAAATAATAGAAGTCTCCTTGGTTGGAACAGTTCAAGCCAGACTGCCCTGACACAAGTAAATAAACAGTACACAGAGCCACTGAGGAGAAGGCTGATCTTTTTCATCTCAGAATTCAGGAGATTAGATACAGCTGGAGTTTTCCCACTTGGCTTCCCTCCAAACAGCCATACACACCTTGTGTGATAGTTATCACAAAACATATTTCAGAGAGGGTGGACAGCAAAAATTTCCTGGAGTTTATCTGGCTGCATCCTTAAGGAGATTGTTACCAGATAATCATAATCTTTTGCTCAGTATTCAGAAAGTACACAAAGGATCACCTTCTGTCACCCCTGACAAACTACATCTGGGTTATGGGAAGGGAAATACTCACAGGAATTCTGAAAATAATCTCACCTCAACCTCCCCATAATGATATCACCAAGTGAAAACCTCTTTCCAATCACTGGCCAGGACTTCAAGGTTAACAGCCATATCAGGACCTTGGCATCAGATCACCTGCAGTCCTGGAGGAGTTCAGTTTTCACTGTCTCCGAAACAGCCAAAGCCTGTAGGCACAACTATGGCACCAAAATCTGGATTCATAATCTAGATATGACATACTGGTTTGGAATATGTGATTCCAAAGTGCTCAAGTCTAGTAGTTCCTAGTGAACAGTTATGTGAAGTGCTTTTATAAAGGGCTGGACATAACAGATTTTAAAGTATTACCTTACTCAAAAGCAACTCTAAAATCATCAGCCTGGGGTTCCAGCTTTACTCTTGCAGGTACCCTCATAAAGACCTGCCTATTTCAGTTACCTGGCTTTAAAACTGCTGAAGCTTGAGAATCAGGTTGGGTCCTTTTCTCCTTTTGCACGACCATCTAAAGCAAAGCAAATATTCTGCCAGCCATGTCAGTCTTGGTGAGATTTCTGTGTTATGCCTTCAACACCACCAAAAGTATCACACGGTCTTCAGAAGATATATGTTACTAAAGGTGACCATTTTTAGCAGGACTAACAGAAAGACGTAAAAATTTACAGCACAAGTAGGCAACAGCTCTACCATGTGCAAAGATCTTACTTCTTACTTAGAGATGAACTTGTAAGGTACAGGGACTGAATTCAAAGTCCACAGACCACCTTAGGAAACAATGCAATCATATCTTCTTCTTAAGCAAGAATGAGCCCTAATTACCCCCAGCATCAGGTTAGGAAGAGGCTGTCACAGAGTAAGAAAGTATTAGATGGTGGCCAACTTATAAAAGTTCAGTATCCCTAACACTAAGCCAGACAGTGAAGGAAGAACAACTGGGGACCTTCAACTAAAATACACTTTACAAAATGTTAAATGGCAGATATGTAACAAAACTGTGTGACATTCATACTTTCACGGCTATGCCTTGAGCCCATTTTACAGAAACCTGTCAAATGCAATCAGACTTGTTTATTCTGCATTTAAATGTAGGACCTGAGGCAGTCTGGTTTCAAAAAAGACAGAAAAGGCACATATTGTCCCTGGCAGTTGCTTAGTTTTTACAACAAAGGCAATGCCTTGTTCACTCTTTATTCCAAATAAAAATTATTTCAATGCTCTGTTACATTACAATCTTGAGAATATTTCTGCTTGCTGCCTCAGCACAGGTAGAAATTTAATTAAAATGGAAATTAAAGGAAGAAATATAGAAACAAAGTGGCATTAACATACAAGTCGCCGCTCCCCCACCCCCCCCAAAAGCAGGTGATTCATACAGAGCATCCTCCAAATCTCACGTAAGCCACTGTTAATGGATTAAGTGGCAGTGTCCCTTCTGGCTTCAGTTTATAAATTCTTCTCTGCTTAAGGTTGCTCCAGAAAGACTTCCAGCTGACACCATGTTTCTTAAAGAGACAAATCCTCCCTGGCAGTTTACAATTGCATACCAACAACGACAGCATTGCGTGTGCCTTCATGTTTGCACTGATAGAGGATGATGGTTCACTGTTTAGGATTCAGCATCCCCCTCCTTTCAAGCCTAATTTGAAGCACAGCCATTGCTTGGGCTGAGTTTCTCACTGACTTTGTCCATGACAGAGTGATGAGCATTCCTAATGTCTCTTTGCACGGCCATTGAAACAGCCATGATAAAACCACCCTCAGTTCATACAACTGCTCCAAATCATCCAAGTACAGACAAAGGGAGCAGAGAGATTCAACAGAAGAATAACGTAAGTATCAGAAAATCCTTCAGTATAACAACCAGTTGCCCAGTTCATCATTAACCATTTCCACTCCTCCAGACCATGCCAAAGAAGTATCCAAAAGCCCAGCAAAAATAAGGGTGAACAGCAGCATCCCTGTTTTCCATGCTGGTGGCTGCAAATTCTGCAACACATAGAGGAAGCTGCAACAAGTTATAATCTGAAATGGCTGTTGGAGCAGCACCTTCCCTCATTCCCTACTTACAGAGAGATGTGTGACATCCTCTAGCCCCATCAGCCAGTGCCCTTGGCTGTGAAAATGACCTTAGAGAAGAGGCACCCAGGTAGTGCTGAACACACACAGCATGTGCCCAAGAAAATTGCTTTCATGAACGATGGGCTATTTTCTGCTACCACCCTCCCAACTGACAGCAAAAGGGGATAAAAAAGAGCAGAGATAGAGGAGACCTTTGGCAGGCTCTTCTGTCCACATTACGGAAGTCACCCCCGTCCCATTTGGTCCCAACAGGTCCCCAGGAGTTCAGAAAAGGGATGGCATCCTTATGAGGAACAGAATAGCCACATAAGCTGGACAAGGAACCCCAAATACTCCCTGCCCTCCTCCCAACAGGACTGACAGTCCCACGCACACACACATTCATGGAGCATTCAGAAGAGACACCAAAGCAAAGCTTTCATTCACCAACAAGCACTTGGGGACTCTTGGTGGTCTTACTCCCTCAAATTGTTGTCCTTTGCTTTCCTAGGGTACCCTTGCCTGGAAAGAGCCCTGCACTCATCAGCCACCCATGGGGCACTGCCGGGGAAGAAGTGACAGTGCTGCGAGCAGGACAGGGGGGCTCACACCGCGACAGGGCTCGGGGTGGCAGGCATGGAGCCATCCTACCCCGGGGAGCTCAGTCTGTCCCACGGTGCCGGGATGCCTGCCCGCCGTGGGGTACTCAAGGTGCTACGTGTACCTAGGGATCTAATCCCAAACTGGGGTCCCTGCGGTACCCAGGATTTGTGTCATGCCTGGGTGCCCATCCCATCCCGGGGTGTCCAGAGCACCCATCCCGCTCCGGGCTGCATCGGTGCTTCAGGTGCCCCGGGATACGGCGCGTGCCCGCGTTGATGGGGATGCTCACGGTGCTGGGAATGCCGGGGGCNGCGGCCCCCCCGCCGCGCCCGTCGCCATGGAGACACAGCTGTTCCGCCGGGGGGGCCGCGCCGCCCCGCCCAGATGAGGCACCGCTGGCGCGACAGGTGGGGGCACGCGGAGCCTCCGCCGACCCCCGCCCCAGCACAAGGATGGCCAGGACCACACACCCCGAGGGGCAGGCGCGGGGTCAGGGACGTTATTCCCTTCCATTGCCACCCCGGGACCTCCCTCACACCTGCTGGCCCTAAACCCGCTTCCCCAGCCTCCTCCTTCCAGAGAGGAAATTTGTGGCCAGCTCCGGAATCCAGGACCTGCGAAGAAGCTGCATCATGCATGGACACTCACCCAAGCAGGCCTGCTGTGGTGGGATGCAACTGTCCTAAAGCAATTAGCATTCTCGTGGACACAAACGTGTCAGTGCCACACTCGAGAAGGCAAAGAAGATGGGTGAGCAGCTCCTTGCACAGTCCTAGAGCAAGTGGACAAGCAGGCAGCTAGTCAGAGGGGTGAGCAGGTCTCTTACTGGTCCCTGACCTTCCCAGTAAGTTGTGTGGGTGCCCGCAGCCCCCACTTTACTTAACCTAGTGCCTCAAAGCAGTGAAAAGTTCCAGTCAAGCTCAGGGGGATAGGGTAGAAATGGGGCAAAGGGAAACACTTCACTGGCACATCTCCTGTGAAGGGTCAGGAGCTCATACTGGTGAAGTGTCAGGGTGGGGCACTGCCTGAACGTGTGGCCTCTGAAAGCTGCTGCAATAAAAACACATCCCATGTGAGCTGGGACTGCCCTGTGTGGCTGCAGCCCTCTGATCAGAGATGAGCCTCTGCACAGCTCCATATTCCAGAGCACCAGTGCCACAGACACAAATTATTCGTATGTGCCCAGGACATGCCCACATGGCTCATTTGCTTGCCCTAAGAGAAGGTCCTGGGTTAATACCACACCTGTCCACTACCACACGTGTGGCTCCTCTTCTCACTGCCCGCCCTGGAGCCACCCAAGTCAGTGAGTTCCTCCACAAAAGCAGCCACAACTACACGGGATGGGAAGGTTCCCCTTGTCCTCACTGCAGCAGCACCTTAGCTACAGGGGAATTTCTCCTGTGACAGCCACAACCCAAGACTTGGCGTTGTTCAGTTGGTACCACAGTAAAATCAACCCATTGCTGATGTTGTCTATTGCATAATTACATTACCTTTGTCTTTAACGAGGACTACAAGCTCTGAAGACACGATTACAAGCTTCACCTAGAGTTTTAGTGGATGCTGAAGGCTGAGGGCATCTTCCATTCAGCTATGTCATGGCTGTAATTTTTTTTTTCCTTCCTTCTGTAGAACAAATTTTAATGTTCAGCTTTCTTCCAAAAGGTGATTTTGTCCATCTATCCTTCTGCCTCCATCCTCCACTTTCCCTCCTCTTAGTAAATGTAAGAAAAGCCTTTTCTGGTCAAGGACCACATATGAACATTTTCGCCCTGAAAACAGTTACTGATGCAATTTCCCGAACCAGAGAGCCAAGAGACCCCCTGTTCTCTGAAACCACTCAAGTACCTAACTTTCAGAGGAGAAGGGGAAGGTTATTTCTGAGGTTAAATGACAAAATTTTATAAGAAATATTGAGAATCTCAACCAAAATATGACGCTTAAATCTGGAGGAGAATTTCTTTTGATATGTGTGATGCACAGAGCCAGGCTGAGGAATCATTACTGTCCTGCCCAGCCTTTGATTGCACTGTGGGTGAGATGTGCACCATTTTTGCATCCTTTCTCATTCTCTCAGAAGTAGAAAGGAAAGACCACACCAATCAGAGTGAAGCCATGGTAGTGTGGGGTTAAAGTCTGGCTCAAACATGNCGGGGGTGCCGCCGGAGCCGTACCTTTGAGGCGGTGGTGGCGAGCGCGGTGCAGGCGGCCCTGACCGCCGCGGGGCAGCGCGGGGATGCTGGAGAAGCGGCTCCCCATGGCGGCATCCGAGCCGGGCCGGGCCGGGCGACACCGCGCAAGGGCTCTGTCCCC
>VZTH01017112.1:49063-62121 GCA_013397815.1 Aleadryas rufinucha | reverse complement strand
AGTTGGTACCACAGTAAAATCAACCCATTGCTGATGTTGTCTATTGCATAATTACATTACCTTTGTCTTTAACGAGGACTACAAGCTCTGAAGACACGATTACAAGCTTCACCTAGAGTTTTAGTGGATGCTGAAGGCTGAGGGCATCTTCCATTCAGCTATGTCATGGCTGTAATTTTTTTTTTCCTTCCTTCTGTAGAACAAATTTTAATGTTCAGCTTTCTTCCAAAAGGTGATTTTGTCCATCTATCCTTCTGCCTCCATCCTCCACTTTCCCTCCTCTTAGTAAATGTAAGAAAAGCCTTTTCTGGTCAAGGACCACATATGAACATTTTCGCCCTGAAAACAGTTACTGATGCAATTTCCCGAACCAGAGAGCCAAGAGACCCCCTGTTCTCTGAAACCACTCAAGTACCTAACTTTCAGAGGAGAAGGGGAAGGTTATTTCTGAGGTTAAATGACAAAATTTTATAAGAAATATTGAGAATCTCAACCAAAATATGACGCTTAAATCTGGAGGAGAATTTCTTTTGATATGTGTGATGCACAGAGCCAGGCTGAGGAATCATTACTGTCCTGCCCAGCCTTTGATTGCACTGTGGGTGAGATGTGCACCATTTTTGCATCCTTTCTCATTCTCTCAGAAGTAGAAAGGAAAGACCACACCAATCAGAGTGAAGCCATGGTAGTGTGGGGTTAAAGTCTGGCTCAAACATGAGCCCTCTGTTCAGTTCTTCTGGTGTATTGGGTCCTGCTTTGGCCCCAGGGTAAGTACACCAGCTGCCTCCACATGCAGGAAGCTCAAGAGCAGAGATGAGACGGAGGTTGAGACTGAGGCACATCTTTGTTTAGATCCTTTGTGAACACTATTTCCAGCCAGCTTATTACAGTGAGCCCAAAAAGAAACACATGACCCTGAGAGGAGCTCAGTTGATAAGGGCATGGTGCTAATAACACCAAGGTTGTGGGTTCAATCCCTGGATGGGCCATTCATTTAAGAATTGGACTTGATGATCTTTGTGTGTCCCTTTCAACTCAGAATATTCTGTGATCTGTGACACAAGACTGGAATGGCCCTTAGAGGGGCAACTCCACTTCCTCATCTCATACTACCTTTCATTCTGTTGAACCTAATTGTCTCCAGCCAACAAAAAAAAACCCTGTTCTTTCTCCATTTCTGTTCTCTAATCTGTCTCTCTGTCTGTCCTTGAATTGCAAGAGGTCTTGAGCAAGGACTGTCACTTTTCTGGGAAGTTTCATGTATAATGCGGCAGAAAGAGGTGTCAACGTAAGGCAAATTATAATGGAAAGAGGCATCTTTCCATTGTATAAAAGAGATCTTGAGAAAGGAAAGGTACCATTTTGGGACTGGAGGCATAGGGAACATCCATATAATAGCACAGGAAAGATTTCTGTGCAGTCATCCATTGAATGACAGGCACTCACACATGCATCGTGCAGGCTGCTAACTGTGCCTTGTGTGATAGCTCACCACGTGGTGAACCTGTTCCCAGAAGGACCACGTGCTTTCTGCTTCTACCAAATCCTCTCTCAGTTTCAGACACCGGGCACCAGTTTAACCTTGGCGCCATAGTGTGAATATTAAACTATACCCCACATGGCTGGTGGGTTTTGTGCTCAACCACCTCCCTTTTCAACCTGAAGAACCAAGGTAAAGCAGAGTTTCATCAGCAAAAGGAGGAAGGCTTATAGGTCTGCTTTAGCAACATGTTCAGCTTCTATGAGGGATGGGCTTTGCTTTGCCTGGCACAGCAGCCTGTAATTGACACCGTGAGGAAGAATGCAAAACAGCACCAGGGGTCTGCTGTGATTGTACCTTGGTTCACTTTACCAAAGAGTCTTTGAATTTGCTCCTTATATTGGTTGGAGAAGGAGTGAGAAGGAGGGGCTGCTTGCTGTCCTTGCCAACTTATGTCAGCTTTTCCTGCAAAAAAATGTTGAGCAGGGTGAGAAATATGCTCTGTGATCACAGGGGCCCTTGATAGACAAAACAGGATCACACTCATTCTGGGTTTTTGCCTTTTTCCTGTGCTCTAGCAACAGGGAGCATTGAAACAGCTTGCCAAAACTGCAGGGCTTTCACACCAGCAAGTCAGGACTTTCCTTGTTTCTTAGTGTTAGTGATATCAATTGAACAGGCTAATTAGAGACATGCAATTTCTTGGTACCAACCCTGCCAGGTAGTGGGGGCCTGGTGCAGAGCGTGCTGTGTGACAGAGCAGGATGGGTTTACAGTGACTCAAAACTCCTCTCCACCTTCTGAATTTGTGCTTGGGCACCTGACTTCCAATTTGTAATTTGTGCTTAGAAATCAATGGAGACAATGCAGCCACTCCATGAATTTCATCTGAAGTTAGTATCAGCTCCAGGAAAAGTGCTAACATCGTGATTATAATTATGGACAAACACAAGGAGAAAGGCTCTGCACAGTCACATCTGCTCATGGAACAATGTCTACTGCCTTAAGTCACGAAATCACCCAGCAATTCTCCACACGAGAGCTAGGTGCTAGGATGAGCTGCAGCTGCTCAGCTCAGGCATATGTGAAAGACCACAGAGACAGGATGTGGAGGAGGATTTGTGAGAGGCTGGAGGGTAGTAGCTGTGTGCTGGAGGATAACCAGGCAGACTGCTAGGCTGGGCACACAGGGGTGCTTTCAGACTGCAAAGGGGGCAAGGTCAGATAGGTGCATTTGCATCTAAGGACTCTGGGTATTTTGCAAAGGTCTCTAACTTTGAAGCATTGTGCAGCAACGAAGCAAATGTAGTTAAAAATTCCCTTTGCAAAGCCTGTGTTTGTGCCTTGTAGGCACATCAGCCCTCAAGGGGTTACACAAGAAACCAGGTAATCACAATCATGGAATAATATGAAGAATCAGAAGAACAGGAGTACAGATGAAGCCTTATCCAGTATTGCCTTAGATGTGGGGCAAACACATCAGAATTCATATTGTGAGAGGATGCTCGGAGCCAGATGTGTGACCCAGAGAATAAATGTCACAGGATAAAACACAAAGCAGTGAGTGGGCACTAGCCCACATACAGGCCCTTTTGGCTTTGAAACTCATGGTGTCCAGCAGCCTGGTCCACTCACTGGCACACAAGTGAGGGTGTTGAGAATGTGGCACTTTAAGCATCAAAGGGTCTGAGAATGGAAATATGCCATACACCCCTTCCAGAGCAAGGTTTGATCCACTGGGGCCTGCTGAATTCAGACACATATTAATCTAATTCTTTCCCTTATATATTGAAGAAGGATCTCAAGAGCTGCTGCTTGAATTGCTGTAATTAAATGCCTGGCACCAGAATTTCAACAGATGTGGAAGAAAAAGACACACCTATCCATGAAATGTACAGATCTGCATGCTGCAGGGAGAAAAGATCATCTGGGAGATATTCACTGCATCTAATTGTTGGACTAATCTGTAATTTGTGTATTTTCAATTGCCTGAATGAAACAGGCATTCTTGATGTGGCATGCATCACCCCTAAATGAAATACCCTGCAGCCACTACATCGGGAAGGTTTACCCCCATTGCTGTCACCTCGGAAACCTATGCAAAGTTGGATGTAAGACACAGATGGGACAGAAGCAAATTTGGCCTTGTGAATTAAAGTAGGACAGGATGACAAGAGACCACTCTCAGTCACAGGTGAACAACTGTGTGTTTCTGTGTCTAACAGGACGACAGATTTCACGGCAGCAACCAGAAGAGTATGCGAAGATACTTCCAGAGATAGTAGGTTAAAGTGAAGAAGGGAAAAAAGGTCTGTAGATATAAAGCCTCATGAAATGCTTAGTCTCAGACAGCAGTCAAAAAAAGCCATAATGACAAGTGGTCATCCAATTTCATGTTTTTTCCCTGAGAAAACTAAATCCCATGTCACTTCTTGCGTAAGAAATGTAGATACTTGTTTTATATGAGTGGGACAGGAAAGAAGTGTCCATCTTTTGTGACATACTGGCTGTACAGTGTGCAGACTGGGAAAAATGCTTTGTGCAGCCATCTTGATGCTTCAGATTAATTCTGTTTATTTTCTGACCTTTACATTTGCAGTTCTCCCATTCATCAGCAACGGATTTGCATGAGAGGAGGCTTTTACATATTTTAGCAGCCATTTTGCGAAGTGCTACTTAGGTATTTGTTCTGAGCTATGCTCAAAGACAATCATCTGAAGACAAAAATATCAAAAAAAAACCAGGGGAGAACAAACAGGCTGGTTAGAAAATTTAAATTTCTTCCACATATACTGATCACATTTTTTGAGCTCTGACATGAAAGTACAATTATTCTCTTGCAATGCCTCGGTGAGGAGAGTTTAAGAACCTTTTAATTCAAGTCTATTGTGCTCCTCATACTGAGAAACTCAGTGAGGCCTGTTGAGCCCCAAGTGTATTTTAGAGCAACCCCAAGGCTGCTTCCTTCCATAGCAGAAAGCTTCAAGGGGCACATTTGTGCCATATCCCAGTGGCCCAAATCTCACCACTAAACTGGGGCTTACATGAAAGGCCAGCACTAAGCAGAGAATATTTCCAGGGGAATCAGCTCCCCCCTGTTTAAAGGGTCCTTTGATCTACAAGAGAAATCTAACAGGAATTTAACACAGCTAATAGTCAAGCCTTTGATCTTCCCTTTGGAGTTCCACTGCCTGTCAGACAGCCTGAACCCCTATTTCCAGCACTACCAGCCAGAGGTTTCTCTCTAGCACTTTACAGTGAATTTGCCACCTTCATAGATTGACCAGTGTTGTAGGGTTTTTTGTTCCTATTCACTTACCTTTTGGGGAATTTCTTCCTTGAAACCTTTTCTTAGACAATGGACCTTCCTTTCAGTCGCACTTTCATATCTCTGTCGAGATGGTGGATATTGCTACTGAGGTGGCAGACAGCCCACTGTAGCAGACCACAGACTCTGAGGGATATTTGCTTTCTAAAAAAGATCCTACGTTCTTTCCAGAACTAAATGAGTGTAAATTAAAGGAGGGGTATATCAAGACTTTGATGACAGATGCCAGTGCCAAACTCATATCCTATTTCTGCATCAAAATATTTGCTCTTAATTAAATTTACTGCACAAATTAACAGTGGAGGTGCCCAGATTTCTAATTGGGTCATTGCAAGCTAACTTTACATCATGCTGAGAAGTCACCATGCTTGAGGAATATTGGGAAAAAAACCAAATATTTACTAAATGTGATGAGTTAGAGAAAAGGGAAATGTGTTAAGGATGTTAAGGATATTAGTCCAAACCTCTAAATGTGTTTGACATCCTCAGTACCTTAAATGGTTGATTAGATTATCAAAGGCACCCAACAGCTTTGGTATGCCGGTCAGTATTTCCCTTGTGCATGTAGTTCCAGGATAGCAGTGTATCTTCACGAGTTCCAAAGATTACCAGCTCCAAATAAACTTAAAACAATAAGAAAAGTCTGGGGTTTGATTTGCCAGTCTTCCACAGTCTGCAGAGCCTGCACACAGCCAGCACCACTGCACAGAATGACACAAGCAGTATCAAAGAGCCAACCAAGATGGTCTTCCCACATCTGACTCAGCCTTAAACTGGCCATAGAAACAGCATGTGTTCAGTTCTTGTCCTCCTGAAAAGTTCTCATCCAAGTCAGTCAGGCCCTGTGTAGTCCCTGGAGCTGAACACCACCTTCAGAGGTCCCCAGAAAGGCTGAGACTGCTCATTAATTCCCTCCTGGTCCACACAGGGAGTTCCAAGCAGATTGCACCGAAATTGGCTGAATCTCAAAAAGATGAGCTGGAAACTGCAGCAACAGCTTTCTCTATCTATTCTACAGAGCCCTGCTGGTCGCACTGGATGTGCAGCCTGCAGGTAGCATCTGAAGTCACCATTTCTCTTTGCTCCTTGATGCAAATGGTGGGAGCCAGCCAGCATAAACTCAGAAATGTCAAGTTTGATATCACAAAGCTCCACTGACTCTCAGTTTGTGGAGAATCTTGATGAGGAGCACTTCCTACCAGGAGAATGTCATGAACCACTGCATTCAGCAGATCAGATGCAACTATTTCTTTTCCCAAGGATACAATCTGGTCCCAGCAGTGACGATTAACCCCTCCGATAAATATTAGCCTTAATTTTGGTTTAACAGCCAGGATCAGCTAGAATGAGTTTCAAAACTGTTCTCTTGAAATGCACAACTAAACCAGGGAGGAATAGGGGAGAGCACAAGTCCCCAACAGCACTTATTTGAATAATCTTGCTGACAGATCTGTTCTTTTCTCAGAATTTCCAGTCTGCATAACAGATCACAATATGAAATCAGATCCTGTCACTGGGCTCTGATAAATGGGAATGTAAGGACTAAACACTCTCTTTCCATATGAATAAATACTCCAGTTAGAACAGCACCACTCGCATTGTTCATGCTGTCACCAAAATCCTGCAGGCAGCATCACAGCCTAGTAACTGAGCAGCACCCATCATTATTCACTTCATGAGCAGATATAGATTTTCAGCTCTCATTTACTGACAAACATGTTCCTGACATTATTATCTCTTCTAAAAGCTTCTGTGTGAGTTATAGCTACTGGATTCAAAAGGAAATTTTGCATCTCTGCCTCTGAATTACCAACAATATTTTCAGTGTCTCTGAGACATTTAGGGAACAAATTTCCCTTTAATTTTAAGACTGCAAACAAAGGAGAAGCTATTACACTATTAGGCTAATTTTTGCAATGCTTTAATGACTGTCAGTTAAAATCCTACAACTCCCAGTCTGAATTTGCTGAGTTGCAAGTTCCATGTCAGTGGAGTTTCTTAGATGTTTTTCTGTTTGATCCAAAAGGCAAAATAGATGCTATGAATTGTAGTTCCATCATTCATCCTTCTTCTGCACAAATGGAACAGGTCAAGGTCCTAGTTACATCCTTGCTAGTAGTTAAGGCCAATTGCCAAAGCTTTTGCTTTTATTCTTTTTTTCTTTTGCTTTTATTCTTTGCTTTTATTCTTGCAGTTCTTTTCTTCACTGTCTCCATCTTTGCAGTAGTCAAAAACCTTTATGGTGGAATCTATCCTCATTTTAGGACAGAATTCAATAGCAAGAGCTGGATCTGCAATGCTTCTGTCTCCTTCCAGAGTGCACTTCTAGCTAAAAGAGCACAGGGGCAACAAAACAATGATCATGCCAGATTCAGAGACTGAGAATTTGATAATGTGAAATAACTCAAAATGCAATCCCTGCCTTACACTTACATGGGTTAGGCATTCTGCTCCGCTGCCTAGGGTGGAAAGCCATGGCTGTAAACCAGCAAACATCTGAGTGAAGTCAGATCCGGGTGCTGCACGTACCCAGGGCCAGAGAAGCCAGTTTGTGGTTGCTTTGTGGCCACTGTGTGCTGGTTTGATTCCCCCCAAAATCATCTTCAATCACGCAGAGATTATTTACTTCTAAGGAGCAAGGGTGGTTCTTGACAATGAGGCTGGGAAAGCCAGATGGCTGGGAAAGTGCAGGGGAACACCAGAAACAGGTCAGAGGCACGGAGCTGGCCTGAAGGTGACGCTTCATAGCTGAGGAAATTGGCGGCAAGAAAGCCATTAACTGCTGAGGACTCTGGCTGAGACCAAGCCAGGGAGGGATCAGTGCTCTCATGAAGCTCCTCACTCACCTATGTTGTCACTCCATCATTGTTTCTGATGTGGATCTCAAATGTTTTCTGTAGTGCCCCTCGGAGTAACTACAGCATGTTACTCTGCAGAGGTGGACTCTGCTAAATAAAAGTGGAAATGTAATGATGTTTAGAGATAAGAAATAGCTCCAACGGACAGAGAAGGGAGGGGATGATGTGAGGGGGGACATGGGGGTCTGGCCATGAGAAATCTTGGTGACGGGACAGGGATTAATTTACAACAGCACATTTAGTCTGTGTGTGGTACCAAAGCCAAGACAATGAGTTCCCCAGGAGGCTTTAACACAGAACAGTGCAGGGGTATTCAGAGCTCTTGGAAAAGGCCCATACCCAAAGCCCTGTTACCACAGATAAACCTCAAGGAGCAGAGGGGTGGCTGTCACAACGCCACAGGATCCCATCATCTCACACGGTGTGATTCTAGCTATTTGCTTTGGAAAGGCAGGAGCGGTTAGGGATGTTAGGGAGGTTACCAAAGGCAGCATGAGAAGATGATTATCCTCTGCAGAACACAAGGCACTGCAGGTAATTACTGTCTGTGCCACCATAAGAATTTAGTTTGGAACAGAGGATATGGAAAATTGCGGTGTACCTTAAAAGACCATTTCTGCTGAGTCCAGGATTGTGAGTATCAAGTAAAGTTATAAATTGCAGTCCATTATCTTGTCTTTAAAAGGTATTTTGTGCTCTGCACGGAGAACCAGGACAGTGAGGGCAGAGTCTGTTTTATGATGAACCATCTGTCTCTGATGATGACACATTTTTCTCCTTACCTCTTTACAAGAGCCTGTCAGGGGCTGGATTGGGGTGGTAGTGATGGTGGTGCAGCTGGAATGGTTGGTGAGTTTTACCCTACAGTTTCTATAAGATTACCTGGGGTTTTGGAGGAAGTTTTTTGCTCTTGGAATTGCCTCTTCTAAGAACATGCATGAATTATTCCTCACAATTATGTACTGGGGGGCAGTGAGAAGGAACCTGCCAGAGCCCAGCAATGCAGCAGTAAACCCACCTGTAGACACCTCCTCCTCTGATCTTCCCTCTGAAAAGGTGTTAGAGCTTGAGTTTCTAAGCTTGGAAAAACATTCCAAAGTCAGAATGTGTGAGAGAGATGAACTAAGAGTTGAGCAGAGAAAGGAAAACTGTATCTTCAAGTCTGAACATCCTGAGACTCCTGTTCACTTCCCATTTATCATGGCCAAGCATAGGTGAAATCTGCCATAGGGATCATCCACAAGTCTCTTGTCATCACAGAGAATATCTGCTGCTGGTGAGAGACCCCCCTGAGAAAGTTAAGTCAGGATAGTATTTTCCTGTCAGAAAGTCAGAATAACTGCAGATAACTGCATTTTTGTTCACAGCTTTCTGGAGACACCCAACACCATATAAATATTATAAATATACATTAGAGAGGAAGATTAATGACGTGCGGGTGGGTTATAAACACAGATAAAGACAAGAGCTGGATGACAAGACAATCCTGTGAAACAGGACTCTAATTTTGCTGGAAGATGAATTGCAGCTACTGTGAAGCACCAACTTTTAAATGCTTCAGGGATGTGTGTTTTAGGTCAGGTGGCCCTGGCATTAGCAGAAAAATGAAATGGCTTTTTATATCAGAACAGGGATTTTTAGGATTTGAGGTCACCTATTACTCTGCAGAGGAACTAATGGCCAGACAGCAGTGTGTGTGTGTGTGTGTGTGTGTGTGTGTGTGTGTGTACACATTCAATGGGTAACAAACTCTCACAAACTCTGTAATATTTAAGCTGTTACCTGAACCCCAGGTACTTGAAAATGCTCCTTTGTACCAAAAAAGGACAAGAGCTATGAGAGAAAATACTGATATTTGCCTGGATTATTAAGGTGTCCTCTTTCTAAACAATCCTGTTATCGGTCCTCTTGAATGAACCACCTAAAAGGACGGCCTCCAGCTGAGGCCCCCTGCTCCACAGGAGTCCACAGAACAGGAGAGATTTTTGTCTAGAAGAAAAGGCTTTTAGAAAAGCAGCAGCAGCCAGGGGTAGAGAGATGTCAGAGCCGCTCAGCCCTTCTGGCACGGGCTCCATGCCGGGTGACAGCGGCCGCGGCGGCTGCAGCTGCCGCCCGTGCGGGGCTGTGTCTGCTCGGATGAGGAGCGGCTGAGGCTTCGTCCCTGTGACTGCGCCGCCGGGGGCCGGCGTGGTTGGCAAAGGGGGCTGTCAAAGGATGTGACTGCAGGCTTCTGATGAGAAAGAGATGCTGGGTTTTGGGAGTTTTGCAGAGAAATGCCACAATGAGCTGAGTTTTCTGTTTTTGACTCACTCCGAGGCAAGTTCAGATTAGCACTGGTGCCTGAAGGAAACCTAAGACAAATCCAAATCCAAACCCTGAGCAATTTAAACACTGATATATGTCCTTCTGTCAGAGGCAGGGGGTTTTAACCATCACTGTACATGAGAGTAAATAACTACACAAGGCACTGGAAGAATGCTCCCACCTCAGAGCACCAAGGAGCATTGAGACAAGATGAATTTTAACACCTGTGGAGAGAGATTGGTTTTTCTTTCAGCAAGAAAATACCTGCTGTGTTTTGTTTATGATGTCTTCATGCACATCCCACTTTTCTTGGGAAACTCTGCTTCATGGATTCCATTCTGAATGTTGTGGTTCTTTTTCCCTTTTGCAAATCTTTTTCAAGGTCTACAAAAAAAATCCCCATAGTAACTAGTTCTATTTTATTGGTATCTCTGTATTTGCAGATATACTTAGAGGCGGATTTCAGAGAGGTTCAGAGTGGACATTAGGAAAATGTTCTTCACTAAGAGGGTTGTCAATCAGAATATACTCCTCAGAGAAGTGGCCATGGCACCAAGCCTGACAGAGTTCAAGGAGCATCAGGATGATGCTCTTAGACACCTGATTTAGTTTGAAGTAATCCTGTGAGAAGCAGGGAGTTAGACTTGATGACCGTTATGGGTGCCCTCCAACTGGCAATATTCTATGATTCTATGGTTTTCGGCAGAGAGGAGTGGATCCTGACCACCACCCAGCCCTGGCAGTGGGATTCCTTCTCTCTCAGCTACTTCTGCAGTTTATTTGCAGCACATAAGAAAGGCTCAACATTGCTCTAGCACATTTTCAGCCCAGAAAATGCCTGATGTCTGCTATAACTTCATAAAGATTTGTAGTGGAGATACATACTCGAGATGAGCCCAAGCATCCTGAATGACGCCTGTACTCCAGCCTCCAGCATCACTGCGGTGCTGTGGGAGTTCTGAGCACACCACAGCAGCGCTGGCAGTGCTGATCCTCCCGGCACCACTTCCAGGGATGCTCGGCACTCCTGAAAAATCTCCCTCTTGCCTCTGTGTACGATGGGAAAGACAGGGGAGGGATGGAAGGCAGCGCCCAGAGGAGCCGCAGCACCTCTCTGTGGTGGCACGTTCTTCTGCAAGTTAAGGACAGGGACAGCAGCTCGCTCTTCTCAAACACACTGCTTAAGACCGATGCATCGCTTTTTGTGGCACCAAGAAAAGCCGTTTCCTCACCGTTTCGAGGCTTTTCTCTGCTCCCCTCCTTCCTTCCCCCCAGCTCTAATCCCTCTGTGTGCAAACAGCCTTCACTCCCCAGTTTTAAAGCCCCTGCACCCCAGGATACAGCAGTGATATTAAAAATGTGGAGCTGCACAATTGATCTGAAAATGCACAGCAACTCTGACACCCACCTAGAGGCACTGTCCTGCTCTGAATGGGTGCTGCAGTCAGAGTCCCCTCCAGCACCACAGGTCACTGAGTTATCACCCTGCTCATTTTTGTGCCTCTGCTGCTGGATGATAAATCAGGATGCAGAACTGGCCCTGCACATTCACAGACTGCAGGAGACGGCTATGAAATGAGTTCAGTTCTGAATGTCTCTTCCTTCCCAATGTCTTGGCTCATTAATTGCCACATGGGGATGCCACCTCCACAAGGTGTTTGATTAAAACAAGCACTGTATGGCCACAAGGAGCGGGTACCAAGCAGTTGGTGTTCCTTGCTTCAGTTTCCCTTTATGGAGTGAAGGGTGGATCCACATGAACCCTTTCTCTGGGTACTGGGAGGGTGAGTAAGTCACTGGTGAAATGTCACATTCCTGTGATGTGGGAGCACCTTTGCTTTCCCAGGTCACCATGGGAGGACTGTGGTCCAGTCTCTGTTTTGGGCACCTCTCAGCTGGTGAACTGGAACACCCCTTCCACCTGGCTGTGTTTATTCTGAGGACAAGGGGTAGTGCTTTTTCAAGGCTTAGAGGAAATTTGTCATCTTGTGTTTGAGTGAAGGCCATTACCACTGTAAATGGCCTTTCCCAGCAGCAGTGCCTGCAGACCAGTTTCTCGTTCTTCTGCAGCTCAGGTGAGCCTGTTGCTAACCCTTGGCCCCACAGGGAGACAGCCCTGAGAGCCTGTCTATACCTGACCAGCACGTTGCAACTGAGCTTTGTCTTCTGCGGCCTTTTTCAAACAGTCTGGGGGACCAGTCCCCCACTGGTATCTGAGGTCAGCAGGGCAACTTGATTGCCTTCTTTTTTCTCCAAATCTGGTAGAGAATTTTACTCCTCACTGCCTGGAAATCATTCAGCATCTTTAATTTATCACAGCAGAAGTTAACTTCCATTTCAACTGCCCATGAAGATGGACATAGGCAGTATTTCCTCCTATGCAACCTTCTGATGGTCACTGGCAGCAGTGACAAATTACAGCTTTGTTGGCTCCATGGGGCAGGGACCACCTGAATCTCGGATTCTGTGGGTATTTTTGCACAGCTGTGTACTCTGTCCAGGCTAAGCAAATAATGAGTAATGACCATTACATGATTAATGAGATGCTAGCAAAAATAATGGCAGCATTGTAAAATGTAGTTTGTCTTCACTAATGATGTTCTCTGGAGATTAGGTACTCCTATGTTCTGCCTTGTAACTTCATTAAAGCAGCAACATGCAGCTGACTGCCACGGAGGAAATACATGGCTTAGTTATGTGTTGTTCTTCTAAAGAGCTCATTATATATTGCTGTCCTGGCCATTAGCACTTTGCTTTTTGGCTTACTTAGAAGCCTTATTTCCTGATCTCTGCATTATCCCAATCTTGACCTAATTCACATCATTTCTCACTGAGAGGGATTTTTGTAAGGCTGTTTATCTCCTTGGCTTGGAGCTGATGCTGCAGTGACATCATTTGAGATAGTCTCTTCTCAGCCAAGAGGGAATTAGCGAATAAGGTGGAGAATTAAGAAATCAGACTGATCTCTAAACATTGCAGCTCAGTGATTTTTCAGACTTTTTCTGATTTGCTAATGCTCACATATCTACTGATGTTTAGCTGGGGGGGGGGGGGTGTGGGTGTTTTTTTTTTTTTTGGGGCTTTTTTC